>PVJC01001646.1:0-28449 GCA_004026665.1 Murina feae | reverse complement strand
AACTGATTGCTACTGCTTCCTGTCCCTGTGCTCATTCCTGCTCACACCTGATCACCATTCCTGCTCAAGCCGATGGCTGCTGCTTCCTGTCCCTGTGTTTGTTCCTGCTCAAACGCCATTGCCACTGCTTTCGTCCCTGTGCTCATTCCTCCGAGTGCCTGCCCGAGATCCATCCTTTCCAGCCTCCAGCCAGCTCACTCCTATTGCCCTGGGGCTGCCCTGTTGGACCTTGGTGCGAGGCCTCCACCATCTTGGCTGGGCTAATTTTCATACCTTCATTCTGATTGCCTGGGGGGCGTGGCTTACCCCATCCCGAAGAAACGGTTAATTTTAATATTACGCTTTTATTAGATTAGATGGAATAGAATAGAATACTCAGAAATTGAGACAAATGAAAATAAAAACTACCCAAAATCTTCAGGGCAAAAGCAAAGCAATCCTAAAAGGGCAATTCAGAGCAATGCAGGCCACCTCAAGAAACAAGAAAAATCTCAAAGAAACAATCTAACTTCATACCAAAAGGAGCTAGAAAATAAGAAGAAACAAAGCCCAAAGTAACTGCAAAGAAGGAAATAATAAAGATCATAGCAGAAATCAATGAAATAGAGTCTTAAAAAAATAATAACAAAACTCAATGAAACCAAGAGCTTCTTTGAAAAAATAAACAAGATTGATAGAACCAGATTCATCAAGAAAAAATAGAGAGGAAGATGGTGCCAAAAGCTAAGAAGAAACCCTTGTCTCTCCCATAGCTGAAGTCAAAGCAAAGATTTTGAAGGAAAAGAAAGCAATGCTGAAAGGTGTCCACAGCCACACACACATACAAAGAAAGATCCACACATTATCCACCTTCTGATGGTCAAAGACACTGAGGCTCCAAAGACTGCTAAATTTCTGTTGAGAAATTAGCTGACAGCCATGTGGGAACTCCCTTGTAAGGAACTAACTGCTTTTCCCTTGCTGCTTTCAAGTTTCTCTCTTTGTCTTTAACCCTTAGCATTTTAATTATGATGTGTCTTTGTGTGAGCCTCTGTGAATTCCTCTTGTTTGGGTCTCTCTGTGCTTCCTGGACTTGTAAGTCAATCTTTTGTCAGGTAGGGGAAGTTTTCTCTCATTATTTCTTCAAACAGATTTTTAATATTGTGCTCTCTCTCTTCTACTTGTGACATCCCCATAATGTGAATGCTAACATGCTTGAATTGTACCAAAGTCTCCCTTACTATCTTCACAGTTTTGGATTCTTTTTTCTTTTTGCTCTTCTGATTTTTTTTTGTATCTTTATATTCTAAATAATTGATTTGATTCTCAGATCCTTTATTGTTGAATTCCTGTAAATTATTATTTATTTCAGTTACTGTATGCATCATTTCTAACTGGTCCTTTTTTATGTCTTTGAAATTCTCAATGAAATCCTTGAAAGTCTTACTAAGTCCCTTGAAGCTCTCATTAAGATCCTTGAGTAACCTTATAATTTGTTTTGAACTTTGTATCTAGTAGTTTGCTTGCTTCCATTTCCTTCATTTGTGACATGTTTCTTTGTTTCTGCATTTTGGCTGCTTCCCTTTGTTTGTTTCTATATAGTAGATAGAGCTACTATGTCTCCTGGAATTGGTAGAGTGGCCTTGTGTAGTAGGTGTTCTATAGGGCCCAGTGGCTCAGCCTCCCCAGTCACCTGAGCTGGGCACTTGGTGTGCCCCTGTTTAGGCGTGTGCATAGCCTTATTGTAATTGAGCCTTAATTGCTGCTGGTGTCACTGGGAGGAGTTGACCTCCAGGACAATTGGCTGTGAGGACCAGCTGTGACTACACTGGAAGAGCTGCTGTGCAGGAGACACTCCTATTGAGTAGAACTTGTTTCAGTGGGGTTTTGGTGTTCACTGAGTATTTCACTTGTGGATGTGTAGAGTTATAATATATTATGTCTAATGCTGCCCATTGTGTGCAGTGACTCTGAGGTCTCCTGGGAGGTACAAAGTTAGCTACTGCCTGGGGCCACCTGGCAGGACCTACAGAGAGATCTGCAGATGTTGCTACTTGTATTGGGTTTGGATGTGCTCATGTGAGGCCAAGCTGTGAAGCAAGGCAGGCTTGTGCCAGTGCTGGGTTTTGGGCCTTTTATTGAATAGGTTTGGAACATGCTGTTGCCAGATGCTATTTGTTTGAGATATTTTAGCAAAGTCTGAAGTTGCGTGTGCTTGCCCCCATGGTCACTTCCGGGTGGTGGCGGCTTGCAGGGCCGGGAGTCGGCCAGGCAAACCGCAGCCCCTGCAGCCAGGGACTGGGAATAGACCAACCACCGGGGCAAGCACACACGGAGGCTTGGCCCTCCGGGGGATGGGGGCGGCTTGCAGGGCCAGAGCCGGCTAGGCAAGCCCCAGCTACAGGGGCGGTTGCTTCCGGGTCGCAGCGACTTGCAGGGCCAGAAGCAGCCCGGCTGGGGCTTGCCTGGCTGGCTCCTGGCCCTGCAAGCTGCTGCTGCCACCTGGAAATGACCAGGGGGGCAAGCACACGTGGAGGTTTAGCCCAAGGTCGGTCTATCCCCACCCCACAGCTGCAGGGCCAGGAGCTGACCATCCAGGTCCCAGCAAGGGCCTCCAATCGGTTCTAAGCAGGGGTCTCCTGTGAGAGGCCCCTGTCTCCCTTCAGAGCTGGGGTGAACCCCCAGGATCCAGGAGAGGGAGAGATGGGCAGCGGGCAGATGGAGAGAGCATCAGCCAGGGAGAGTTTTGGGGGGAAGTAACCAGGCAGGGGAGGGGTGGAACAGGATGGAGGGAAGAACTTTATAAAAGAGTCAGTGGACAGCAGTGTTACAAAAAGAGGAAGTATGAGTGAACTTTAGGGCCTATAATGAAAACCAAGTATAGTTGTGTACTGGGGACAGATTTTAAAAGTAGAAGTCAGAAAGGAAAAAAAAAGATAGATAACAGTGGATAATTAAGCAAGTAGATAGATAGGTATTAAAATAGTGGAAATAAGTAGAAAAGAATGTATGGCAAAGGTAGGATGAGAGAAAAAGAGGGAGGGAAGAAAAGTTATAAAGGGGGAGTTGATAGAGCTTAAAAGGAGAATGGAAAGAAGGAAGGAATGGGGGAGGGAGCAAAGTAGGTCAGAGGGAGGAAGTGAAGAAAAAAATTAAGGTGGGAAGGAAGGAAAAGGGGAAGGTGGGAAGGGGTAAAGATAAAGGAAAGAAGGAATGTGGGAAGGGAAGGAGGGTAGTAGAAAAATGGGAAGAATGATGATGGAACAGAAGTAGGAAATAAGGAGGAAAGAAAAGTTTACAAATGATGAGTCAGTAGGAAAAGTGTTACATAAAGGAGAAAAATTGTGTGAGAGGAAGAAGCCAATAAGGAAGTCAAATACAATTGTGCATGAAGGGGATGAGATTAAAAAAGAAAGCTAATAGGGATGACCAGGCCAGCAGGGGAGGGAAGTTAGGGTATCAGGCAGGAAGGCAGGCAGAGTGGTTAGGGCAGGCAGGCAGGTTAGCCATTAAGAACTAGAGGTCCTGGATTGTGAGAGTCCCCAAGAACTCCATATTGGAGAGGGTGCAAGTCGGGCTGAGGGACCATCCCCTGTGCATGAATTTGATTCACCGGGCCCCTAGTTTTAAATATTTATGCCTGAAGATGGAGACCTAGGTAAATGTGGTACTTGCCACCTCCAGCAAGCACATCAAAATTTACAAGTAAAATACAAAACAACCATCATTCAGAACCACTGGAAATCTAGGTAAACATAAGTCCTACAAGTAGGTAATTAAAGAAGAAGCACATGTAGACTAGTAGGAGGGGGCAGAGAGGCAAAGCAGAATCTCAGAACTGGCTGGTTTGAAGCCAACTTGTGGTGGTTTAAAATGTGGAGGTATGTCTTGCCTGTGAAAGTTTCCTGGTGGAGCAAACAGTCCTAGCTCCACAGTAGGCCCACAGCCCAGAGTTACAGTACAAGGAAGAGTAAAACCAGCAGGTAATTGTTCCTTTCAAAGGGCCAGTGCTTGGACGTACTTGGATGTACTTGGACTCACCCCCTGTTGAGCTCCAGCACTGGATCATCAACTGGAAAGGAACCTGGGATATTCAGTAAAGCAATAACTTGTCTGGAATCAGGGAAAAAGCTGGAGGGGCAGTTTTCTCCCAGATCAAAGTGCTGGTAGAGGACAGTGTTCCATTTTTTTCTGAGCACTCCTTGCCACAGAGCTGACAGGCTGCTCCATATCTGAATCTCCATCAAACTGGCTCATGTTTTTTTGCCCTGCCCTGGTGATTTCTGGAGACCCACTCCCTCCCTATTTGCAGGCTTATCTAAGCCATTTCCAGTGGCTTTTCCATACAACTGGCCTCTCTCACTTCATGCTTTGTACCTTCCTAAAATCTCTCAAACAAGCAGCAAGTAACATAAGCATGCCCTGTACTTCTCAATAAGTGGACTTAGACCTGGCACTAGTGGCAGGCCACCTTGATTCACAGCTTGGCCTCTTCTAGGCACATTGAAGCTCAACACAAATTGCAACAATATGCAGATGGCTTTGTATCTAATGCTAGATAGCCCCAGGCAGAAGCTGACTTTGCACTTTCTGGTAGGCCCCAGAGCCAGTGCACCCAGTGGACAACTTTGATCACACCAGATTACAATCCTACCACCTCCAAGAGTGACATACTCAAGGAGTGGACTCAGTGAGCACCAAATACCCACTGAAGCAAGTCCTGCTCCACAGGGTTGGCTCCTGCACAGCAGATCTTCAGCTATAGTTACAGTGATCCTCACAAGCAATTGGCCTGGGGTCAATACCTCCCATTGACGCTGACATAAATCAACACTAAACTATAATAGGACAGTAAACACAGCTCACACACTGGAGAACCCTGCTCAGGTGACTGGGGAGGTTCAATGACTGGGCCCTACAGGACATCTACTACACAAGACCACTCTACCAATTCCAGGAGACATAGTAGCTCTACCTAATATATAGAAACAAACACAGGGACGCAGCTAAAATACAGAGACAAGGAAACATGTCACAAATGAAATAACAGGCAAAATCTCCAGAAAAATAACTAAATTAAATGGAAGCAAGAAACTACCAGATACAGAGTTCAAAACAATGGGTGTAAGGATGCTCAAGGAGTTTAATGAGAACTTCAAGGAACTTAGTCATAATTTCAATGATCTTAGTGAGAACATCAATAACACAAAAAAGGACCAGTTAGAAAAGAAGGCTACACAAACTGAAATAAAGGAAAAATTACAGGGATGAATTCAATAGTAGAGTAGAAGACACGGAGAACCAAATCAAGAATTAGGAATATAAAGTAGCAAAAATCACCCAATCAATAAAGCAAAAAGGATAAAGAATCCTGTCAGCTGGCATGGCTCAGTGGTTGTGTCAACCTATGAACCAGGAGGTAATAGTTTGATTCCTGTTCAGGTCACATTCCCAGGATATGGGCTCAATCCCCAGTGTGGGCCATGCAGGAGGCAGCTAATAAAAGATTCTCTCTTATCATTGATGTTTCTCTCTATGTATTCTTCCCCCTTCCTCTCTCAAATCAATAAAAATATAATGTGAAAAAAGAAAAGAAAAAGAACCAAAAATATGAAGATAGTGTAAGGATTCCCTGGGACAACTTAAAGATTACTAATGTTTGCACCATGGGAGTACCAGAAAGAAAAGAGAGGGAGCAAGAAATCAAAAACCTATTTGAAATAATAATGATGGAAGGCATAACCCACCTGACAAAAGAAATAGACTTACAAGTTCAGGAAGCACAAAGAGTCCCAAACAAGAGGAACTCAAAGAGGCTTACACCAAGACACATCATAATTAAAATGTCAAGGGTTAAAGACAAAGAGATAATATTAAAAGCAGCAAGAGAGAAGCAGTTAGTTACTGACAAGGGAGTGCCCATATGGCTGTTAGCTGATTTCTCAACAGAAATTTAGCAGGCAAGAAGAGAATGGCAAGAAATAATCAAAGTGATGAAAAGCAGGGACCTACAACCAAGATTACTCTGCCCAGAAAAGCTATCATTTAGAATTGAATGTCAGATAAGGAGTTTCACAGACAAGGAAAAGCTAAAGTTCATCACTAGCAGACCAGTATTAAACTAAATGTTCAATGCCATTCTTTAAGAAGAGGAGGAGGAGGAAGAAATTATAAAATATATGAGCAATAAAATGGCAATAAATGCATATCCATGAACAATGGAATCTCAAAATTAAAAAAAAAATGAACAAGAAATCTAATGAACAAAATAAACTGATGAAAAAAAAAAAATAGAGCCAGAGGCATGGAAACATGGAACAGACTGATGAATCTCAGAGGGAAGGGGGAAGGGTGACCAGAAAGAGATTAACCAAAGAATTTATATGCATATATGCTTTAACTATAGGCATAGAAAATAGGGTTGTGAATGCCTGGAGCAGGGCAGTAACCAGGTGTGGATTGGGCAAGGGGAAAAAGTGTGTGTGGGGGGCATCTGTAACACTCTGAAAAATAACAGTTTTAATATAAATATGAGGGGCATGGTGCACAAAATTCATGCACTGGGGGGGGGGTCCCTCAGCCCAGCCTGCCCCCTCTCACATACTGGGAGCCCTCAGGGGATGTCCTACTGAGGGCTTCGGCCTGCTCCCTGCTCCCCTTGGGGAGAGGGCCTAAGGCACAGTCTGGCCGCCCTTTGTGGGAGGCAACCAGGCTAATCAGGGGAAGGAACCAGCGTCATCAACCCACTGCTGCAGTAACTGCCAGTCACTGCAGCCACCAAGGTGTTTTCATCAACACGGATTCCAGTCCCTTCACCATAAAAGAAAAAATGTCAACTTTCTTTAGGCATTTTCAAGATGTGTCTTTCATAGGATATGACATTTCTTTATTATTTTTTTATCCTCATCTGAGGATGTGTTTCCATTGATTTTCAGAGAATGTGGAAGAGAAGGAAAAAACAGAGAGAAACATCCAAGTGAGAGGAACACTTTGGTTGGTTGCCTCCTTCATGAGCCTGAGCTGGGCCCCAGCCAGGGAAGAGCCTGCAACCTAGGTCCATGCCCTTGGTCAGAATTGAACCCAGACCCTACAGTCAGTAGGCTGAGGCATTATCCATTGAGCCAAACTGGCTAGGGCAGGATATTACATTTCTTAATCCTCCACAGCAGTGGGCCTTTGTTTTTTTTTTCACCAGGAGTGTGGTGGAAAAACCCTAGATCACATTTTTGTATTCTTATTACCCAAGTTACTACGCATATTAGCAGTGGTGTACAGGGAGCTTAGCCAATGAGTGGTCAGAAAAGGTGTTTTCTCTGTAGTTCACACTGATCTCCAGTTGGGGCCCCCACCTAGGCCTGATGTCTTGGCCAGAGGCATGACCTTCATCACCCTCTGATTTCCTGATTGACCCCATCCAGGCCTGACACCTCTGGCCAAGAAATCAGGCCTGGGCAGGGGACCCCCCCCCCCATCTCCCTCTGATCACCGATCACTCTCTCTGCTCTCCACCCAGGCCTGATGCCTCTGGTCCAGCGTCAGACCTGGGCAGGGGACCCCCAGACCCCTCCAATCACCAGCTCTGCCCCAAGCCTGAGCTTTCCCAGGCATCAGGTCTGGGCAGGGGACCTCCAGGCTCCTCTGATTGTCAGCTCAACCCCCCACCCAAGCCTATCATCTCTGGCCAAGGCCCTTTCTACACTGCTTCTGGCCCACACGTGGCCTACCTGGGAGTGACCTGGGTGCCGATGATGTTCCTGGGACCCAAGCCTCTGGGCGCCTATGTATGCAAATTAACTGCTATCTTTGTTGGGTTAATTTGCATACTTATCTGATTGGCTGTTGAGCATAGCAGAGTGACACCAATTTGCATGTTTCTCTTTTATTAGTGTAGATGTATGCTGAATGTTTATACTGATTTTGTCTTCTATCACACTTCCTTCAACATTTCCCAGCCCCACTCAACATCCATAGGCTGAGGTGGTTGTAAAAAATCTGTTTACCTTTTAATTCATTATCTTACCCTTTTTTGCATCTCTAAAGTTTACTTCGTTTCTATGTTTAAGCCACTGAGGCCAGGGTAAAGAAATGTATCTTGCATGAAAGTGGCAGCAATGAGCTTTCCTATTAAATAAGCCTATTATTTTTCTATTTAATGAAGGTGAATAAATATCATACCGTAGCTTAACACATTTATTATCTAATAGAATTATAGCCATTTTACAAGAAGTCAAACGGTTGAAGTTCACCTTGATGGGAACTAAAGACTATGCCCAATATAGGCATAAGTAATTCATGGTCCATAATCAAAAAGCATCCACTAAAGTAACACATTTCAGTGTGAAATAGATACTGGTCTCCTGGTGCTGCTGAATGCACACGAGGGAAAATACAACTTAGAGATAACACCCAACAAGCCTTTGTAATCAGTCATTTAGTTCTTCAGCAGCAGTAGGAAACACAGTGTAAATATTGAACTATAGTAAGCCTATGCTCCTTATGCTGACAAAGTCTGGCCTTCATAACTAAAAACCTTTAAATGCTCAGAATTCCATGTACTCACAGCACATTATTCTGGACTAGAAAGTCCCTAACTATGCATTGGCATTTCAAGTTTATGAACTGACTCTATGAATAAACAATGAGTTAGAAACTGGGAAGGATGATCTGATTATCTCCAAAGGCAAAATTACACACACACACACACACACACACACACAACAACAACAACAACAACAACAACAACAACAACAACAACTCCCAATACTTTTAAGGAATCTATGGAACAAAAAGTACCAATCTTACTGCATTTAAGGGACTGTTTGCTGATGTGAAAGGAAGTGGAAGGAAAGCAGATGGGAGTGATCTGCTACTGGGGAAAGAAGGGCATAAACTTTTACTTAGGTGGTACATAATTTGAAGTCATGCCATTTGATTTGGTTACATTCCTTCCATTTTAGTCTTTACTGAGAAAGCAAAAAGTAGTACGTTCTACTTTTTCTTAATAATTAGCCCTCATATAATCTTTCTAAGATTCCCCTTAAAAGTTATGAAACTAGTAGCCTCTAAAATGTTTCTAGTCATTTGTTGCATAGTAAAGCAAAAAAACAAACAAACAAAAAAAAACCCTTTAAAGCCAAGTTACAAGTTACAAGAGAAAAACAAAAGGATCACTAAGCAAGATCATTAGAACATTGCAAAGGAAGCTTAGATTTCCCACATGTTGGTCATTTGTTGCTTTTTTGAAACTAATACCCAAACAGTTGTATATCAACTCTTCTCTACGATCACAGTGTAACACTAAATACTGTGCTGTGGAAGAAATCTTACTAAATAGTCCAAGTCACTAGTGGAATGAAAGATAAGTTTTTAAAAGTTATATGAAAAAGGGGGCTTTTTGTTAAACTCAGCCCCTTCTATCCTCCATACTCTCCTGAATCTTAATTATCATCTCCCCATTTTTTCATTTCCATTGCTATAAATCTTATTGCAACTTTCCTATCTCCAACTTCTCCTTATTGAATTTATTGTGGCATAGTTGCCCAAGAAATACCACTAAAGTTTAGGTCTTATTATGACTTTTTACACTAAAAAATATCCCATAGTTCCTTATCAACTAATTTAATAAAGCCCACATTTCTTACTCAAAGATTTCCATGATTTCATATTTGACTATCTGTCTAGTCCATCTCACAAAAGATGCTGCTCCTAATTCATTCAAACTAAACCACTTTTCCAATGTTAATTCATTTTCTTTTATAGATATTTAGATAAAGCTCAAAATCTACTCAGTGAAGCCTTTAATGTAGTCACTACTCTATATTTCAATAGCATTCCATTTGTACTACTCTTACAGCACTAGCACATTCTGATTTGTATTAGAGTTATTCATCTACTCAACAGTATGCTCTAAACATAGTCATTGATTAATATATATATATATATATATATATATATATATATATATATATATATATGTTGAATTAATAAAGGAGTACATATACTTTCAAAACCAATGCCTACCTTTTGACTAGGTACATAGAAAAGACAATTTTATAATTGGGAATTAACCTGATATGGGTCTGCAGGGTCACTAACAGGTTATTTTCCCAAGATCAGATAAAAACCGAAATAGTATTAATTTGCATTGATACTTAATATGTAATGGAACTTCATCATTAGTTTGATGAACACTAGAAAATATAAGTCCATTTGAAGACATAGGTATCCCTTATATATTTTTCTATTGATAAACAGTATAGATAAACTCAGGATTATAAGATACTAGCGGCCCAGTGCACAAAAATTTGTGCACTCGAGGGGGTCCCTCAGCCTGGCCTGTGCCCTCTCGCAGTCTGGGACCCCTCGGAGGATATCCACCAGCTGGTGTGCCTGGCCAGCCTGTGTGAGGGGTTGATGGCTGTTTTCAGGCTGCCCAGAGCTCCCGTTGACCCAATGTCCTAGTGAGGCTGGCTGGAATCAGTTTCCTGGGTTTATTTATCTTCTATAATTGAAACTTTGTTGCCTTGAGCGGAGGCCTAGTCAGGTAATGAAGCCTCCTGTTTGCTTCAGCTCCCTGGCTTCTGTAATTGAAACATTGTTTCCTTGAGCAGAGGCCCAGCCAGCCTAGGCAGGCAGTTGCAATGGAAGCCTTCTGTTTGCTCTAGGTCCATGGCTGCCAGCCTCCATCTTGGTTAATTTTCATACAGCTACTCTGATTGGCTGGGGGCATGACTTGGCTGGTGGTTTAGGTGTCTCGGAGTGATGGTTAATTTTCATATTACTCTTTTATTAGATTAGATTGCAAGTTGAAGCAGTTCTTATGTTGCAAGCTACACAAAGTATTTATGGTTTGCTTTATTATTTAATATATGCACAAATATCCCTAAATTTGACCACATTATAGTATAGAACTGTCAGTTATTCTTTCACTTTCTGGAATCTTTCACTTTGAAAATCTGGACTAAATGAGGTGTGAGGAGGGCCTTTTCCCAGCAGGCAGCTATAATGTTTATTTCTGCTTTTCAGCCATATTATTGCAATTTTTTTCTTTTAGAACTAATAGTTCTTGTGGGGTATATTCCAACAGGGAGTGGGGGAAGAATCAAATGATACTTGTGAAAAATAAAAATAAACGAAAAACAACACGTATTTCTAGTGCTCAATGCATCTGCTTGCTAGAACTACAGATTATCAGACAGTGACATTCAATATGAATCTGTAAGCCTCAATTTCTTTCACCAACAGAGATTATATAACTTAGTTTTAAACTGTTGCACACTCTCATGTAGGGGTTATAAATTTCATTCCCCTTGAGAGCAAAGCATGTTTTCTCCTTCCAAGCAAAGCTATTTTAATGTAATAAATTTGTGATAGTTTCAAAGTCATAACCTCTGGGAATCAACTATTGGCCATGTATGATGAATTATTTCTTGCAGTATACCAAAAGTACTGGTCTTCATATTTTCATTTTGCTACCATTATAACATTAATTGAATATTCATAGCATATATAACACCATACTAAGAAACAGATGAGTGGAAATGATGGCAAAGTAATTCTACCTAAACACGTTTTCCTGATCAGAAATCTGAGGGAATACAATACCACTGAGGGGGACATTTGGATAAGTATTAAAAGTGAACTCTACTGGCTTGTCTGTTCTCCAGCTTCCAAATCTAACTTTTGACCTCAAGGATTTCTCTATTTTTTCCCATAAGATTATATCTATTAAGAAAAAAAAATTGTACAAAACAATTAATATATACACTCTTTTTTTCTTTGTGTATGATTTCACCACCCCGCCTTTTTAAAAAATATTTTTATTAATTTCAGAAAGGGAGAGAGAGATGGAAACATTAATGATGAGAGAGAACCATTGATCCACCGCCTCCTGCATATCCCCAACTCGTGATCAAGCCCCGCAATCCAGGCACATGATCTTGACCGGAATCGAACCTGGGACCCTTCAATCTGCAGGCAGACACTCTATCCACTGAGCTAAATTAGCCAGGGCTACCCCCTGTCTTTAATATCACCTGTCTTTAATATCAATGTATCCTTGACTTCCAAATCTGTATTTGTACTATAATATATGCCTCATTATCATGAACTCACAGTTTTCTTTTTTAAAAAAGGGGAAGCCCTAGCCAGTTTGGCTCAGTGGATAGAGATCAGCATGTGAACTGAAAGGTCCAAGGTTTGATTCTGGTCAAGGGCACATGCCCAGAATCTGGGTTTGATCCTCACTGGAGGACTTGCAGGAGGCAGCCGAACCATGATTCTCTCTCATCATGGATGTTTCTATCTTTCTCTCCCTCTTCCTCTCTGAAATCAATGAAAATATATTTAAAAAACACACGCAAATGTATTATTATAAAAGGAGGAAGACTGAATAGAAAACTACCATATGGTTGCTAATGGTTTTTTTTAATGGCACTATTTCAGTATTTTCATATCTCCTTTATTTAATTCTCTTTATGACAAAGGATTGGTGAACAAGTACTAAAGAATGTATTGCCTACATCTATCCCACCAACCAAAGTTTGCTTTTAATCGAATGTGAAATCCCATACAACAGATGGTAAATTCAGTAGCAGCATAATTGAATCCACAGATGTTAAAATGATCACAGTTTCAACTACCTAATAAACAATGCTAACTGAACATTCCACAATTACCTCAAACTCACCCAGAATAAACTGAACTCTTCATCTTTCCACATCAAACCTCTTTCTATGCTGTATTACCATTTTATGATACACATATAGAAGCAAATACTGATATAGCTATTTTATATATTCACAAGTTGCAAATCTGAGATTCGTCATCAGTTACACCCCATCAACCAATCATTAGGTCCAGTCAAATTTATTTCCTGAATATCTTTACAACTAATTCACTTTGTAATTATTTCCTGCATGTGCAAAGTATTGTGTTGGATGCTGGGGTGGAGTTAGAAGTTGAAAACAAAAGACTTAAAATTGAAAATTTGTCAGGAACCCTCAATCCTAATTGTCTAAAATGTGGCACATTTCTCCATCATCATTCCTTCCTCCAGTGCCCACTTACTGGGCACATCCATTATTCAATCTATGTTTTCCATACTATTTCCAATTAATGGCACTGTGCTCATCCAGTAGCTAAATTAAATAATCCTTTGTCAGGTTAACAAGTGTAGACCTCATCCTGTAAGAGATGAGGAACTATTGAAATATTGTAAAAGAATAATATCGGATTTATTTTGATCATCACTCAGGCACTATATGAATAACATTGCAGGAAAGACTAGAGAGTGAGAAACCTTTAAGAGGTTATGGGGAAACAGCCTTGTCCAGAAATGATGGAGGCAATGCAGCAGAAATGAAAATGAAGTCAGGCCTACTTTATACTTGTATATTTAACCTGTATGTTATGGTGTCCCATCGAGGAAAGAGGTAGGATTTGAATTGAATTTTTAGAAAATTGAAGATGATATAATGCTGGGGCAAAATTACTTGTTCTAGGACTTCCAAATAGATGGTTATGTATCAGGAGCAAATATATACTGAGATACAATGGAATGTTCTAAAGGTTGTAGTAAACACTCTGTTCTGTCCACTGATTCATCAAATAAACATTGAGGATTACTCAGTAGATCAACAATAGGCAACTACAAACTAGACTAGAGAATATGGACAAGTGGCATGAATAAAACTAACTTGGGATTGAGATAGGGCTATGGAATTAACGGTAACAATTTCCTATGTGTTTAATGGGGAAAAAGTGGAAAATTTAGGAAGGGAGTATACATGGATAGCCTGGTGGGAGGGGGAAAATCATTCCCTGTGTTAATGAAAAGGTTTTTTCTTGTTTACAATTTTTTCAAGCTTTGTCTGAAGAATAGCTAAGAATTATAATTTTGCTATGTCCCAAGATATTTTGTAAGCAATTTTAAGCATTTGATTTCACAATAAAACTGTGAAGCATCCCCATGTATTATCTTCATTTTACAGAGAGGAAAACTGATATCAGAGCAGTTATGCAAGTAATTCTAGATCAAACACTTCAGAAAACATTGTGGCGATTTCCCTCTCACATATAAGAAATTTTTGTTCAAAGGAGATGGATTATATAGGTATCTATTAATAAGAACTCTCATGTGTAGAAAAATTCATGCATGCCAGGAATTGTGCTAAAAATGTTCAGGGATTTGTTCACTTAATATCCACAAAAAAACCCAAAATGAGATATTTATTATTTTTATTCCAATTTACATGTATGGAAATTAAATTACAAAGAGCTTAAAAAAACTTGCTCAGGCCACATAGCCAGTAAATGGTCCAGAGTTCACAATTTCAGCCATTACGCTGAACTGTCTCCCTTCCTAGCAGCAAACAGTGGTTCAAACAATATCAGCTTGAAACATTGATTGGCTGAAGTGCTGCAGAGCTTCTGGCTAACAGTATATACAAAGAATCTAAAAAGTAAGCCAGTCACCAATTATGGGGTGGATTTTGAGATCAATAGAAACTTTTACAGAATAAGCATCAAGTTGGGACTCATAGTCCCAAACCAGAAGAATCCCCAAAGGCTGTTTTCTTCAGTTAATTCACATAGAGCCATGTTGTCTTCAGGATAACCATGCACAAAATTCTGCCCAAAGGCAAACTTGATATTCAGTCAATTTAATAAAGAAGAACAACTGAACATTTATCTAACATATTTATCCTTCAATACTTTCCACAAACCATTACTTTCATTACCTAATCCAACAGAATTAGGTAATCATTTCTACCAACACAAGAAGAATAAGAATAGAAATGGCCTGTGTCTTTTACCCCAGAACTTCAAAGCATATTACAAGTATCAATTAATGCTCACACTAATCAACTGAGCTCAGAGCATTCTCAATACAGTTTACAGATAACAAGCTAAAAGTCAGAGTTACCTAATGAATGACTGGTACTCAGGAAATAGACAAGAAATCTTGAGTCTCAGTTCTCATGTTAGATCCCTTGCACAGAAAATATATCTAGTAAAAACCCCATTAATAGCACTGATTTTACTTATTTTACCCACTAAAATGGTATATAATAATCATTCTTAGGTAATATGTATCAGGGATTGCAGTAAACAAACGTTTTGTAGAATCTCAACTGATTTTGAAATGCGATGCAATTGCACCTCTGATATTTTTATTTAGTGTGTATGTGTGTTGGGGTGGGGAATATAGGACTAAGAAATTTACCCATATTTGGTTCTGGGAAGGGAATACTATGCATAACAAAGGTTGGTATGTATGTTTCTATATATGTTTCTATATTGATACAGACATACATGCATGGTACTGCAAAGTTCTGGTCTCTATCTACATTATATCATGATACAAATGTTTAACTTTATATAAGTTACTGTGAAATGAAAAAAAAATGACTATAAACATTAATTGGCAGTAACTGAATTTGTGAAATGTTCTTACATTATTGGAAATAGCCTACTACAATAATTATCCTTAACTTCGGTTACACTTAACAGCTTTTATGAGAACATTAGAGAAATGCAACAATCTTGTTTTGTTTGCAAGTACAATTTCATGTCCCAAAGGCTAATCTGGATCTTATTGTTGTTTTGTAAGATATTTTCAAAAATTGCCGATTGCAATGTGACTTAGGGACTATGAACACGGAGAAAGCAATTATGAAACAATATATTTAATTCATAGAAATATGGTGTTTGAAGGGCTATATGTGATGCTTAAATGAGATAATACATTTAAAGAAGCCTACTACAGTGCTTAGTACATGGTAGAAACTAAAAAAACACACAACAATTTGTTTATTTTTTGTTTTGTTGAATTGTGGTGTTTGTTTGATTTTTGCTTCAAAACATGTGACAGAATCTAGGCTGTTATCAAACTTTTAAATGTTAATGTAGATAAAGGAAATTTTGTATTGCTTCTCTGGAATAGACCATCAGTTAATAAGCTATTATATTTTACTCCTGGAATATGATAGATAGGCCATATAATCTCCTGGGAAGTCTTCATTTAAGGAAGAGCAAGGAGTAACTAGCATTGGTTTCCATCTATATCCGTTCCTCATCTTAGAAACTGAACAAAAGTGTCTGAGCTAGCTGCTATGCATAAACCAATGAATCTATGAAGTTCTGCCTTTGAGATAGACAGTAAAAGTATAATTAGAGAACAGAATGGACCTGTATACATCTAGAACAATCTAAATATTTTCTAAACATGATGAGTTGTTGACTAATTAATATTTCTTAGTTATGTTTGCTTTGGGTAAGCTGGTCATTGGAAGTTTTGCTTCAATTCCTGTTTTCGGTACTTTATGTATACTTTACAGATTATTTACAGGGCTTTGGTCCGTTGCCTGAATCTAATCTCCATGTTATATTTTTTCTTCCTCCTACTAGCTCTCTGTCTAGTATTGACTTTTTGAAATGAATTTATTGGGGTGACACCGGTTAATAAAATTATGTAGCTTTCAGCTATATAATTCTACAATATTCCATCTGTGTATTGTACTGCATATCTACAACCCCGAGTCAATCTCCTCCTATAATAATTTATCAACCTGTTACTCTCTTCTACCTCCTCGTAGCTCCCCTTCCTTGTGGCAATCATCATACTGTGGTCTGTGTCCATGAATCTTTCTTCCCCTTTTTTACCCAATCCCCATTCTCCCTCCCCTTTGATAGCTATCAGTCTGTTCTCTGTATCCATGAATCTGTCTCCACTTTGTTAAGTTTTTTTGTTGTTCATATGATTCCACATATAAGTGAAATCATATGGTATTTATCTTTTTCAGACTTTCTTATTTCACTTAGCATAATACTCTCCAGGCCTATGTCTTTATAATAAATTAATATTTGACAAGGGAGGCAAAAATATACAATGGAATAAAGATAGTCTCTTCAATAAATTATGTGAGAAATTGGACAGGTACATGTAAAAAAATGAAACTAGACCACCTTCTTACACCATACACAGAAATACACTAAAAATTGTTTAAATATCTAAATATTAGATACAAAGCTGTAAAAATCCTAAAAGAAAACAAAGGCAGTAAAATCTCAGACATTTCTTGTAGAAATATTTTCTTTTGATATATCTCTTCAGACAAGGGAAACAAAAGAAAAACAAACAAATTGGCTACATCAAACTAAAAAGTGTTTGCACAGCAAAGGGAACCATGAACAAAATGAAAAGACAACCCAATGAATGAAAGAACATATTCATTAATACATCTGATAAGGGCTTAATATCCAAAATTTATAAGGAGCTTATAAAACTCAGCACCAAGAATTCTTACCATTTACAACAGCATGGATAGAACTGGAAAGCACAATGCTAAGTGAAATAAGCCAGTCAATGAAAGAAAAATACAGCATGATCTCACTCATTTATGGATAATAAAAACCATTATAAACTGGTGAATAAAAATAGATACAGAGGCAGAGCAGCATCAAACAGACTGTCAAATTATAGCAAGAAGGATGGGAGGGTTGGGGGATGGGTAAGAGATCAACCAAAGGACTTTTATGCATGCATATAAGCATAACCAATGGACACAAAACACTGGGGGGTAGGGGAGACCAGGGGAAGGGCAAGGGAAAAAAAGAGATGCAATAAAAAACTCAGCACCAGAAACAACACACACACACACACACACACACACACACACACACACACACTACAAAAATAAATGGACAAAGGATATGAATAGACACTTCTCCAAAGAGGACACACAGATAGCCAATAGACATAAGAAAAAATACCCAAGGCCACTAGTCATCAGAAAAATGCACATTAAGACCACAATGAGATAGCACCTCACACCTGTCATAATGACTATCATTAATAAACCAACAAACAATTGTTGGGGAGTATGTGGAGAAAATGAAGCCATTGTGCATTATTGGTGAGAATGCAGATTGGTGCAGCCAGTGTAGAAAGCAGTATGGAGTTACCTCAACAAATTAAAAATGGAACTACTTTATGACCCAGCAACTCCACTTCTGGGAATATATCCAAAGAACCCCAAAACACTGAAAGAATATATATCTACCCCTAAGTTCATTACTTGTTATCTGCAATAGCCAATATTTTGAAGCAGTCAAAGTGTTCATCAGTAGATGAGTGCATAAAAAAAGCTATGGTACAGAGAACCAAGATGTTGACATAGGCAAATGACTGTAGTTGCTGCCTCCCACAACCACAAGAAAATTTAGTACTAAAATACAAAACAGCCGTCATTCAGAACTGCCTGAAAACTGGCTGAATGGAAGTCCTACAACTAGAGAAGTAAAGAAGAAAGCACTTTGCAACCAATAGGAGGAGTGGAGGCATAAAACTGGCTGGTCCAACACCCACATGTGCTGTTTTTTTATAATCAGGAGGGGGATAATTTCTGCAGATGCTCCCCTTGAGTCCTGGCCTGACAACAGACCCCCAGCCCAGAGTTTCAGAGCTAGTAAGAGAAATCCTCACAAGTACAGGCTGCAAAAACCAGGACTGTGACTGAGTGACAAGAAGGCTGCTGGAATCTCAGACGTTCCTCTTATAGGGCCAGTGCACAAACTTACACCACCCCACTTCTTCTGAGCTCCAGCATCAGGGAAGCCAAACCTATATGAACATATGGGGAGGGAATTGAATTGTCTGGCATCAGAACATAAACTTTGGGGTGGCTTTCTCTCAGATGGGGGTGCTTGCAGTGGTCATTGTTCTTGTGCTGGGACCTCCCCTGTCCCAGGGCTGACTAGCAGCCAAATCTGAGTTTCCATAAGCCTGGAGCGCCTGTTGGCTCCCCATGGGGATTCCCTGAGACACCATGGCATACAATTTACACCCTCACCCAAGCTGTTTGCAGCAGCTTTTCTATATGAATGGCCTGCCTTACCTCAGGCTTTAGACTTTGCAAAATTCTCTCAAAACAAGCAGCAGCTGGTGACAGCATGCCTCAAACCTATCAATAAAAGGTCCAAAACCCCACGTTAGCACCATCCTACTTTGCTTCATAGGTAGGCCTTGGCTGGGCAACTCCAAGTCCAAGACAAATAATAAATAACAGCCATCTGCAGTTTTCTCTATAGCTCCTGCCAAGTGGCCCCAGACAGAGGCTGACTTTGCACCTCCCAGGAGACCCCAGAGCCAATGCACACCGTGGACAGCTTCAGAACATACCATATTACAACTCTACACATCCACAAGGTACACACTCAAGAGGCAGACTAAGTGAGCACCAAAATCCCACTGAAGCAAGTCCTGCTCCATAGTGGTTCTTCCTGCACAGCAGCTCTTCTACTGTAGTCATAGCTGGTCTTCACAGCCAATTGGCCTAGAGGTCAACTCCTTTCAGTGACACCAACAGCAATCAAGGCTAGACTATAAGACTGTGCACACAGTCCACACAGGGGCACATCTGTAGTGCTTAGCTCAGATGACTGGGAAGGCTGAGTCAGTGATTCCTACAGAACACTTACTGCACAAAGCCACTCTATCAATTCCAGGAGATATAGCCGCTCTATCTAATACATATTCACAAATACAGGTAATCAGACAAAATGCAGAGACAAAGAAACATGTCACAAATGAAAGAAATGGAAGCAAGCAAACTACTGGATACAGAGTTTAAAACCATGTTCATAATGTTACTCAAGGATCTTCATGATACTTTCAAGCATCTTAGTGAGAATGGCAAATATATGAAAAAGGATCAGTCAGAAATTAAGTATGTACTAACTAAAATAAAGAATAATTTATAGGGATTAAACAGTACAGTAGAGGATTGAGAATCATATCAATGACTTGGGATATGAGGAAGCAAAAATTACCCAATTATAACAGCAAAAAATAATAAATAATCCAAAAATATGAGATAGTGTAAGGACCCTCTGGGACAACTTCAAGCATGCCAACATTCAAATTATGGGGGTATGAGAATGAGAGGAGTGAGAACAAGCTATTAAAAACCTATATGAAGAAATAAGAACAGAAAAATTCCCCTACCTGGTGAAAGAAATAGACTTACAAGTCCAGGAAGCACAGAGCGTCCCAAAGAAGAGGAACCCAAAGAAGCTCACACCAAGATGCATCATAATTAAAATGTGGGTTAAAGGCAAAGAGATAATATTAAAAGCAGCAAGAGAAAAGCAGTTAGTTACCTATAAGGAAGTGCCCATGCTACTGTCAGGTGATTTCTTAACAAAAACTTTTCAGGCCAGAGGGAGTGGCAAGAAATTTTCAAAATGATGAAAAGCAAAGGCCTACAAACAATATTACTCTACCCAGCAAAGCTATAATTTAGAATTTAATATCAGATAAAGAGCTTCCCAAACAAGAATAAGCAAAAGAAGTTCATCACCACCAAACAAGTATTGCATGAAATGTTGTTGAAGGATATTCTTTAAGAAGAGGAAGAAGAAGAAAAGATAAAAAATATGAACGATAAAATGGCAACAGATACATATCTACCAACAATTGAATCAAAAAATTAAAATAACCAAAGAAATTTACTTAACAAAATAACCCGTTGAATAAAATATAATCAGAGGCATGAAATCATGGAAGAGCCTAAATGAATCTCAGTGGGAAGTGGGAAGGGGAGCAGGAATAGATGAACCAAAGATCATACCTATGCAGACAGTAGGGTGATGAAGGCCTGGTGTGGGTCAGGTACCAGGTGGAGGCAAATAATGGGGATAAGAGGAACATCTGTAATGAACAATAAAGATTTTTAAAAATCCATGATACATTTACTCTATGGAATACCACTCAGGTGTAAAAAAGAAATCTTACCTTTTATGACAGCATGAATAGTATTGATTTTTACCTCATTCTAACTCTTGGTATTTTATTTTCTTTGGGTTTTTATACTCTTAAAATGTTTTTATTCTTATCCTAAACTTTTTTATACCTTCCTAGTTTGGAACTATATCCCTGTTTCTGGGTTCCACAGGAAGTCAGTATGATATCAATTTACCTTCAAATGCAGTACAGGATAAGACACAGTGTGGATGAGAAAAGCTTCAGGATTAGGCTTGATCTGGGAACTCTGGCTCTATATGATTAAAAGAAAAGATTTCATCTCTATATAAAGGACTAATATTTTTCACTTCCATATTCTCTATGAGTTCTTTCATTGCTACATATATCATGTCTATTTTACTCAGTTTGAAAAAAGTATATGAAAATTATATTACCCATCAGTAGTAAAGGCCTTTTAAAAAGTGGTGATTTTTAATTTCATAAAAAGAGAGATGGAAGTCTTCTATTTTGCAGCCTATAGGACCTTTGCTAAACTTGTAATGCAAGATAAGTACTGCCACTGAGTGAAAATCTCAGTAGGAGAGATTTGTACTCCTATATACATGCTGTGCATCTTTTCTGCCTGCAGAGTTCCATTTGAAGCAAACTAGAGGTGCTGAATTTTAAAAGGCTGAGTCTGTGTCTGTAATAAACATTGTTTGGATTGCCACTCCTGTAGCAGGAGTTTTCCCTTTTTGAGAAAGTTTCTTTAACCTGGAGTAAAAAGGATTGATTGGCAGAAATTCAATTTTTTTTCTCCAAAAGGAGAAATTTTTTCTCTTAATCATGTGTTATTAACCCCCAGACCAAAGGGCCAATGGATGACTGAATGACCAAATAACAGGTGTGTCACTTGGAGAACGGCCTTCCAGAGTCAGCACTTTGCTAAACTGTATATTAGCAAAAACTTTCTGATAGACATTTAGCTTGAAAAAAATAAATCCTCTGCCTGCCTTTAGTATGCCTTGCAGGCTCCTTTGTTCTGAATATATTGTTAATAGCTTTGGAAGCCATTCGTTATTTCCTACATTCTTGGGACTATTTGATATGTTGAAATTCAGGAGGAGAGAAATCTGCAGTAACCATGGCCTTAGAGGATTGGAGTTGGAGGAGCAGCAATCTGCTTGCTCAGTTTTATAGTTAAGACTTTTTTTCTTCCTGTAGATAAACATATTGTCAATCTTCTGCTACTCAGGACACATGCCAAGGTTTCATTTATGTGATATTTCTTTGTTGCATCTCTACTTTGGTCCTGTATCCTAAGAGTTGATTTTCCTTTAGTGTTCTTTCATCACAAGAGGAATGCTACTGCCACCTGTATACTCGCATCTAGAAAACAAATGGAAATAATCAATTCCATTACCTTTAATTCCTAGTAAATTTTTATCTTTTACATTATCTTTCTTTGTTAATTTTTTTATTAATTGATTAAGGTATTGCATATGTGTCCTTATTCCCCCATTGCCTACCCACGCCACTCACTCATGCCTTCACCCTCCTGGTGTCTGGATCCATTGGTTAGGCTTATATGCATGCATACACGTCCTTTGGTTGGTTTCTCCCCCTTATCCCCGTCCTCTCTTACCTTCCCTCTGAGGTTTGATGGTCTGATCAATGCTTCTTTGTCTCTGTAAATATATTCTCTCTTTAAATGTTTTCCTTTGTCAACTGATTTGATTAATAAAACGTTAGAAGAAATATTGTGCAAATTTAAAGTATGAGTCTCTCTCTCTCTTTCTCTCTCTCTCCCTCCACCCCCCCCCCCATTTTCATTTCCATATGATTAAGACTGATATAACCTACTGGAGGATGACAGACCACATGAGAGAAAGCTAGCTAGCCCTAGTTGAACTCCAGAAAAATAGCTTTCTAGCGTGCAATTGTTGTAACAATTATTGTTTTAAGCTGCTAAGGTTTGGGATGTGCTGTTACAAAGAAATAATAACTAATGCTTCTCCCTTTTACGTATTGGGAAATTGACCTGAGAAGTTTAGTAACTTTCACAAGGTCACACAGCTAGCAAATATAAATGTGCATTTGATTCAAAATCTACTTAATGAAAAAGTCTGTGCTCCTAATCACCATCACATATTGCCTCAGGACATCATGGCACTGGGGTTTTGTGTGATAAATCTACATTTTGAATGATAGTACAGGATATTGTTTTCAATATTTTTATGTCTGGTCCATGCCGAAGTCAGGAAATGCTGAGAAAAAAAATGTGTGTTTGTGTAAAGCAACTCATTGCATAAAACTATTTTGAACCTCAAAAGCACTATAAACATTTGCAAATAGAGAAACACAAAGGGAAGAATATTGCATGTGCACACCCAGATTTTTGTTATCAGTGCAGTACACAGAACATCTATTTAGAAACAATTTTTTAAAAATTATTTGAAAGTGTAACTTCTGGACAGATGCTCTTATAATGAAGATAGAGCGAAATTAAAATGACGTCCTGACCCACCCATTTACAAGACCCAAACCAAAATAGCATAGAAATACATAAATGGAAATGACTAAATGTTAAGGGAAATTATTTTTTTTCACATTTTTCAGAGAAAATGTTCATTATTCAAGTGCCAGCTTCTTATTCCAGATTATGCCTTCTGGATCTTTTCTCTGAGGAGAATTCACAGACTGTAAAAGGTATCTTGGGCCGGTAGAGTGACAGAGAAACTCAAAAGAACGTAAGAAATAGAATATTTAAATTTTGAATTGGAAACTGCTTAGAAATCTATGAATCTGAGTATTTAAGATGCAAAAGCATTAGCTGAATGAAAGCAAATGGAGAGAGGACAGATGTCACATAAAAATGAACATATATAGTAAGTCACCAGGCCAAATGAAGAAAATGTGTTGTATACACCTAATGAGGAAAACAAAGCTAGTAGCAATACATATTAGAACAGTAAGAGGTTGCGTACACAGATTATCTGCATCTAATGAAAAAAATTGGAAACCAGAAAAGTGCTGTGGGCTTTCTAAAAATGTACCCAGAGGTTTGCATGATCTCTCATACAGAAATTTGGTTAAATATTGGGGAAGATAAAATAACACAATCGCCAAAGCATATGAATAAATTATACACAGCACTCACAGCAAGCTGGGGATTCCTAGGAAAGAAAAGCCTTACTGAGGGTTCTGATAAGGAGTTAAATACAGGAAGGGTATCGGGAGTGGTTTCAGACTTTTATTGATGTTAAGGAGTGGAATTAGTTTGGAAGTCTGCCTGGGCTCAAGTAGAAGTTGAGCTATTTGAAATGTCTGCTGGAATGCAGGGACTAAGGTGGTCTTCTTATTCTGTTTGTCCCAGATATGGAGTAGGCAGGGCAGAGGGGTAGAAAACTAAAACCTGACAATTATCAAATACCAAAAATGGAGGAAGACTCTTTTTTTGTGTGTTTTTCTCTAGTTTTACTGAGATACTAAGGACCTGGTGCACAAAAATTTGTGCACTCGGTAGGGGGTGGGTCCCTCAGCCCAGCCTGTGCCCTTTCCCAGTCCACGACCCCTCGGGGGATGTCCACCTGCTGGCATGCCTGGTGAGGGGCTGATGGCAGTTTTCAGGCTGGCCAGACCCACCAGTGGAGAACCTCACCCCATTGGGGTGTGGCCATCCTGGGTGAGGGGCTGAGGGCTGTTTTCAGGCTGCCCACAGTCCCTTCAGGGTTCAGGTCCCTACTGGGGTACCTGGCCATCCTGGGTGAGGAGCTGAGGGCTGTTTTCAGGCTGCCCACAGTCCCTTCAGGGTTCAGGTCCCTACTGGGGTACCTGGCCAGCCTGGGTGAGGGGTTGAGGGACATTTTCAAGCTGCCCACAGTCCCTTCAGGGTTTAGGTCTCTACTTGGGTACCTGGGCAGCCTGGGTGAGGGGCTGAGGGCTGTTCTCAGGCTTTCAGGCTGCCCACAGCTCCCACTGACCCAAGGTCCCAGCGAGGCTGGCTGGAATCAAGTTTCTGGGGTTTATTTATCTTCTATAATTGAAATTTTGTTACCTTGAGCAGAGGACTAGGCAGGTAAGGAAACCTCCCGTTTGTTTCAGCTCCGTGGCTTCTATAATTGAAACATTGTTACCAAGAGCAGAGGCTCAGCCAGCCTAGGCAGGCAGTTGCAATGGAATCCTGCTGTTTACTCTAGCTCCATGGCTGCCGGCCTCGATGTTGGCTGGGTTAATTTGCATACAGCTACTCTGATTGTCTGGTGGGTGTGACTTGGCTGGTGGGCGTGGCTTAGGTGTCTGAGAGTGAAGGTCAATTTGCATATTACTCTTATTATATTAGATAATTGACATAAAGCATTGCATATGTTTATGGTATGCAAACATTGATACTTTTGCTTGCTTTTTAAATACATTTTTTATTATTGACAGTATTACAAATGTTAGTGCTTTTTTCTTATTTCTTGAGGTAGGCCTGTCATGCTATGAACTTCCTTCTCAGGCCTGCTTTCATTGTGTCCCATAGGTTTTGTGTGGTTGTATATTCATTTTAATTTGTTTCCAGAAAGTTTTTAATTTCTTGCTTGATCTCATAGGTAACCCATTCATTCCTTAATGACATTCTACTTAGCCTCCATGTATTTAAGTATTTTGAGTTTTTTTAATTGTAACTGATTGCTAACTTCATGCCATTGAAAAATTATTGCCAGTAGAGCACTAACACCTCCATTTCATTACATAATTTAACTATTTAGTAAGGAGAATATTTACACTTTTTGAAACTTTTAAGTATATAATACTGTATTTTTAGCAATAATCATCATGCAGTACATTAGATTCCCAAACTTATCTTAACTAATAAAAGCATAATATTGAAATTAACCGTTTCTCTGGGATGGGGTAAGCCATGCCCACCAGCCAATCAGAGCGACTGTATGCAAATTAGCCCAGCCAACATGAAGGCCGCCACTCACGGATCTGAGTAAACAGCAGCTTCCATTGCAGCAGGAGTGAAAGTGAAACTGCCGCCCCCTCCACTTAGCTTCAAGAAAAACACACTTTTGCAACAAAATAACAATCATAGAATCCTCGGGAGCTGAAGGAAACAGCAGGCCTGGCCTGAGCATTAAGGAACATTGTTTCATTATAGAATCCATGAGGTGAAGCAGAGAGGAGGCTTCGTTAGTAGGAGGCCTCGCCTTAAAGGAACAGCATCAATTATAGAAGATAAACAAACCCCAGAAACCTGTGTCCAGCCAGCCTTGCTGGGACATTGGGTCAATGGGAGCTGTGGGCAGCCTTAAAGTCTGAAAGCACCAATCAGCCCGTCACCCATGCTGGCCACAACCCAATGGGGTGAGGGACGTTCCTGGGGGGCTTAACCAGCCTGGAGACAGCCATTAGCCCATCATCCAGGCTGGTCAGGCACGCCAGCAGGTGGACATCCCCAGAGGGGTCCCAGACTGTGAGAGGGCACAGGCTGGGCTGAGGGACCTCCCGAGTGCACAGAGCGGCTGCAGGGCAGAACAGTGCAGGACCCAGGACCAGTGAGTGGGAAAGAGGCAGCGGCTTTGGTGGCCTGCTTGGTGGCTCCCCCAGCCCTTTGAGGGGCACTGGGGAGTGGGAAAGAGGTGGTGGGGGCTGGGGGCCTGCTTGGCGGCTCCTCAGGCCCTTTGAGGGGCACTGGGGAGCAGAAAAGAGGTGGTGGGCGTCAGGGGCCTGCTTGGCGGCTCCTCAGGCCATTTGAGGGGCACCGGGGAGTGGATAAGAGGTGGCGGGGGGGTCAGCGGCCTGCTTGGCGGCTGCCCAGGCCCTTTGCAGGGCACCGGGGAGCAGGAAAGAGGCAGCAGCCTGCTTGCCAGCTGCCCAGGCCCTTTGAGGGACATTGGGGAGTGGGAAAGAGGTGGTGGGGGGGGTCTCGGCCTGCTTGGCGGCTGCCCAGGCCCTTTGCTGGGCACTGGGGAGCAGGAAAGAGGCAGTGGGGGGTCGGAGGCCTGCTTGGCGGCTTCCCAGGCCATTTGTGGAGCACTGAGGAGTGGGAAAGCAAGGCAGCAGGGTACCAGTGAGTGGGAAAGAAGCAGCGGGGGCGTCTCGGCCTGCTTGGTGGCTGTCCAGGCCCCTTGCAGGGCACCAGGGAGCGGGAAAGAAGCAGTAGGGTTCGGGGTCCTACTTGGTGGCTTCTCAGGCCCTTTGCAGGGCACCAGGGAGTGGGAAAGCAAGGCAGCACAGGACCGGTGAGTGGGAAAGAGTCGGCAGCCTGCTTGGCAGCTCCCCAGTCCCTTTGCGGGGCACTGAGGAGTGGGAAAGCAAGCTCTTGGGGGCTGGGGGCCTGCTTGGCAGCTCCCAGGTCCATTCTGGTGATCAGGGAGTAGAAAAAGGCTGGCCTGACCACAAGGCAGGGTTTTCCCTGCTTCCTAGTGGCTGGAGGAAGATGGGCAGTAGGCAAGTTTGGGAGGCAGGCAGCACCCAGCCCTGGCCACAGCTCAAAAAAGAGAACAACATGCAGGGGAGAGCAAGTGTCTGAGAGACCAACATAGAGGGGGTGCCTACTCCAAGCCTGGGGGCAGGCCCCCAGCAGGTAGACACACACAGGAGGACTGCTCTGAGCCTCAGATGCAGCTGGAGGCAGGTCCCCAGTGGTGACACACACACACACACACACACACACACACACACACATACACAAAAGGCTCCTGGCAGACTGGGGTCATCATAGGACATCCACTGAGGAGTTCCAGACTGTGAGAGGGGGCAGGCTGGGCTGAGGGACTCCCGTCTCCCCCCTCCCCCCCCGTGCAGGAATTTCATGCACCGGGCCCCTAGTCTAATATAATAGAAGAGAAATGTGCAAATTGACTTCACCTCCACTATGCCCAAGCCATACCCTCCAGCTAATCAGAGTGACTATATGCAAATTAACCCAACCAAGATGGCAGCAGACAACCACAGAGCTGGAGCAAGCAGGGGGCTTGGTAGTCCCAGCAATGGAGGAAGCCAAGCTTCCCATCTGCCCTGGGCTGTGGCCTCTGCTCAAGGCAACAAAGTTTCAATTTCGAAGATAAATAAATCCCAGATACTTACCTCCAGCCAGCCTTGCTGAGAGCTTGAGTCACTGGGGGGCCTTGAACAGCCTGCAAACAGCCATCAGCCCCTCACCTAGGATGGCCACACCATCATGAGGTAAGGGTTCCTGGTGGGGGTCTTGGCCAGCCTGCAAACAGCCATGAGCCCCTCACTAAGTCTGGCCAGGCACCCCTGTGGGGATCCCCACCATGAAGGGGATGTGGCCAGTCTGAAAATGGCCCTCAGCCCCTCACCCAGGCTGGCCAGGCACCTCAGTGGGACCTCCACCCTGACCTGGGACACCCTTCAGGGCAAACCAGCCGGCCCCCACCCATGCACCAGGCCTCTATCCTGTATAATAAAAGAGTAATATGCAAATTGACCCTAACAGCAGAATGAGTGGGAATGACTGGTCACTCTGACACACACTGACCACCAGGGGGCAGACTCTAAATGCAGGAGCTGCCCTCTGGTGGTTTGTGAGCTCCCACAGGGGGAGCTCTGTCAGCCACAAGCCAGGCTGCCAGCTGCTAGCACAGTGGTGGTGGTGGGAGCCTCACTTGCCTCCTCAGCAGCTATAAGGATGTGTTACTGCAGCTTAGGCCTGCTCCCCCTAGCACGTGGACATCCCCCAAGGGGTCTGACTGCAAGAGGGCACAGGT
>PVJC01001645.1:0-90131 GCA_004026665.1 Murina feae | reverse complement strand
AGAGTGACATTGGTTACTATGACGAACCCAGCACGTGAACCTATATTGAAACCTAATTCTCACCCAAAGTTCATAATTTACATTAGGTTCACTCTTGGTGTTGATAATTGTCTCCATTATTATAATATCATAGAGAATAGTTTCACCACCCTACACATCCTCTGTGCTCTACCTATTCACCCCTCCTTATATCCAACCCCTGATCTTTTTACTTTCTTCATATAAATCTACTTTTTCAACAATAAACTTTATGAAGTCTAAAAAATGACTGTCAAATCTCAGAAAGAAGGTGGGGATGGGGAGGTGGGTGGGTAGGAAGAGAACAGCCAAGAAATTTGTATGCATATATGCATAACCCATAGACACAGACAGACAATAGGGTGGTGAAGGCATAAGGCAGGGGACAGGGGTGGGCTAGACAGGGTCAATGGGGGGGGGGACATATGTAATATTTTCAACAATCAATATTTTTAAAAAATAAAAACAAATCAAGAACTTTGATGAAAATTTAGCATTCAATTTGAGATGTGTTTTAAGAGTAAATACAGACTAGATTTTGAAGGTGGCAGACAAAGATGTAAAATGTCTCAAGAGTTTTTTTAGTTTTGAGTACATGTAGAAATGATAACAGTTTGGCTGTATGGAATGAATTAAAATGTGTTCTTAAAATTAATTCCATCTTTATCTTTTTACATGTTTCATGTGGCTACAAAATTTTAAATTACATATGTTGCTCACATTATTTTACTGGACAGCATTGCTTTAGATTTAAGATATCTGAACTCCAGAAATAGCATTAACAGGGAGACCAGCACTTCCCAGACTATACTCTAATTCATTAAATTAATATTAGATGAAAATTTAAGAAACTTTCCTGAATAAATACAATTAACTATTGAATAAGATTAAATGATCATAGGTTCTTATATGAATTCAGTGAAGCAGCATTGGGGAGTTAAACATTTTAACCATAAACATATAACTTAAGTCCCTGTTTTTATATGATATCCATGTGTCATAACGACATTATCCCATTTTGCACATAAGCTTCACCCCTCACAGTCCTCTCAGCTCTTTGGTCTATCCCTTTTTCTCCATGTGGGTCTTTGATCTAATAAAAAATGCTAGCCTGGCTGGCGTGGCTCAGTGGCTGAGCTTTGACCTATGATTCAGGAGGTCGCGGTGTGATTCCTGGTCAGGGCACATGCCCGGGTTGCAGTCTCCATCCCCTGTGTAGGACGTTCAGGAGGCAGCCAATCAATGATTCCCTCTCATAGTTGATATTTCTATCTCTCCCTCCCTCTCCATTCCTCCCTGAAATCAATAAATATGTATATATTTTTAAAAGTCCGAATTTTCCCAAGAAAATAGGAATAGGCAGATAAAACTAGCTTATTTTTATTCTGAGCTGACAGCCTTTTCTCTTCTTTCTACCTCTTCTTACATTAAATATGAAATCAGAAGGAAGGAGGGAGAAGAAGGTGCCACAGGAGAGTTTTTGGAGAGAGAAAAAGTGGAAAGTTACACAGGTGCACACTCTCCTTTTCTTAGCTCTCAGGTTCACTGATGCTTAAAGGGGGAAACAGCACTTAGTGCTACATTGCGACTCATGCTCATTTACAATCCTTCTCTCTCACCTGTGCTTCTACAACCCTGGCGTGCAGGACGGGGAGTGGAGAGACAGGCAGGAAGGGAGCCTAAGAGTGCTCTGCTCATGCTCATTCAGCTCTCTTTCAGTTCTTGGAGGCCACGTAGACTTCCAGAAGGGCACCAAGGACATGAAACGCTTCCACTGAATTTTAATGGCGTGTCGTTGTTTCTGCTCCAGCACACATTCTTAGAGCAGCTTTGTTTGGCCTTAAAGTCAGATGATTTTCATGAGGTATTTAGATTATTCTACAATAAAATTGTCAACACATGTTTTAAGTGACTGTCCGTAAAAGGGGAGCTGTGATATGTACCTCACAGTATTTGTAAGAGCTGAGGGAATGTCTGACAGGTATTTAATATTTATCACTTCCTTTCATATTTGAGTGGGAAGATGGCATGTTTTTGTTTTGGTTTGCTTGTTTTTTAACTTGCAAATTCTATATTAAAGACATTAGAACTGAAGAATAGTGAAGAACACTTGAAGAACGAAGTAAGTATACCTCTGATTTTACAGTTCCATCAGGTTAAGAATTCACTTCCTGTTCATCCACTGCACCATACTAGTTCTCAGTTCGTAAGGGTTCCGTCTGCCTGGCACCCCCTTGCCTCTCCACACCTTGGACTCCTCATCCACTTTCTTTTCAACCTTCACGTCTCACTTTAAATGTAATATTCTGAGGGAGGCTGTGTACAGTATGGTATAAAGTTCAAATTAAAATAATGGTTGAGATTATTCTCATAACTTAAAACCAGAGAAAGCAATAAGATGCTGGGAGAGAATGATAAAGGTGTAATCATCTGTAAATAGGCTGACCTTCAGGGTAACTTGAAAGTACCCCTTTATCACACTTGCAAATCACCCTACACTGCTACATAACACTCAGCACTATTATCATTATCTGTCCAATGCCTGTCTCAGTAGCTAGACTACAGATAAAAACAAAGGAGCTGTCAGCTCAGAAAATAAGCTCCATGAAGGAAACCATTGGTCTGGCCTTTATTCCTAATACCTAGCCTAGTTCCTGACATATGATAGGCACTGAATGAAGATTACTGAGTGAATGAATAAATAAATTTATTTAGCGATTACATTTCATGTTCATCAGTAATGCTTTACTGGAAAGGATATTTAGGGAAGTAGACCACAGTCCCATACATACGGAATGATAGAAATTATAGAAATCAATGAATAGAGTATCTCTCCCTCACTATTCAATGTGAAGTACCTCAATATTGAGTATGTCAAGGATGAAGAGAAGGTGGATGAAGAGTCATAAGCATTGAAAGGGAAGAGGATGCCAGGCAGACGGAACCCTTACGAAGTGAGAACTTACATGGTGCAGTGGATGAACAGGAAGTGAATTCTTAACCTGATGGAACTGTAAAATCAGAGGTACACTTACTTCGTTCTTCAAGTGTTCTTCACTATTCTTCAGTTCTAATTTTTTAGCATAGAACTTGCAAATTAAAAAACAATATTAAAATCTGTTCATGTTTTTTAACTAATTTCTGAGGTGTGATGTTATAAATGAACTAAATTATTATCTATGTAGCAAGATAATAAGTCTAAAGGTAGTAAATCAATCGTGTGTGTGGACTTAGGATATATTATTAACATCTAAAGAAAGAAAGGAAATGATATAAAATAACTGATTCTGGGGAGTGGATCTTGGGGTGCTTTATGTGACTATTTCTTTGTTTGTAAATGCTTCTGTATTATTTTACATGTTTACATATCTTTGATAAAAAAAACCCAAAAATCTCTCTTTATCCATTTGCTAATAATTCAGTGTCAGTAGTCAGTCACTCATTTCCTACTTAGCATCCTTTGCTTTATAATACTATCATGGCTTTAAAATTAAATTACAAAGTTCTTGACACCACACTCATGTCATATATATCTTTATGCTCCTCATGATATATGAAAAACATGTTCTACAATGTATATATTAATATCTGTTGAATGATTACTGAAGATTGAGGTTATCATTTTTAACTGAAGTTAGCTATATTTCTAATTTAATTTTATTCATTTTTCACACTCCCTAAAGAAGTCTAATATTATTAAAAAAAACTTTCAACAATGGGTATTATCATACCTATTTTTAATTATTTTGAGGACATATAATGAAGATACAGGAGTTAATATATAATCTTCCATGTGGGAATAGCCTCAACATATCAGTATTCCAAGCCAGCAACATGATGATGTTTTCAGGTGAAGATCTAATAATCCTACATCATAATAACCCAATGCCAATAATAATAATAATCCTATATAATAAAAGCCTAATATGCTAATTGGTCATCCAGTCAGCCATTCAACAAATCAAAGCATAATATGCTAATGATATGCTAAAGCCACTCAACCACTTGCTATGACATTCACTGACCACCAGGGGGCAGACAATCTACTGGTAGACCAATTACTATGATGTGCACTGACCATCAGGGGGCAGATGCTCCAGCTGGTAGGTTAGCTTGCTGCTGGGCAGATTGAGACTGAATGAGATGGATTGGAATCCTCCCACTATCCTTCCCCAGCTGGCCAACCTCCCTTGTCCCTCCCCAGACCTGCTTGTGCACTGGTGGATTCCTCGGCCTGACCTATACCCTCTCACAATCCAGGTTGTGAAATTCCTGCCCCCCTCCCCCAAACCCTCCAAGTGCCCTAATTTCGTGCACCGGACCTCTAGTAATAATAATAACAATGGTAATGGTCATTGAACTTTTGAGGCTTTCTCAAATCATTCTCTATAGAGTAGTATAAAGTGAAAATACAATTATGATTGCAATTCTTGTCATTAAAAAAAAAAACACTAGTGAAAGCAATAAGAGACTGAGAAAGAATGATAAAATTTTAATCACCTATAAATTCAAAAAGTCCATGTGATCAGAAAAACATTGGTCTGGGCTTTATTAGAATCATAGGATCAATTAATCATATAATCCTGGGGTTGAAGAGGACAGAAATGGCTATTTTTCCAATTTTCCATTCTGTGATTCTTACATTTTTGCTAAAACATACCAATAAACAGTCATCCTGCATGGTTAAACATTCTTTCCCAAGGAGATTTATAGTGACTTAACATCTTCTAACTTTTAGAAAATTTTCCCTGATACTGAGGCAAAAAAATCTTTATGTGTAACTTGAATGGGTTGGTGTGTCACATTAAAGGCATCAGAATGAATCCAATGCTCATTTCCTGTGAGAAGCTTTCAGACATTTGAGGAGCATATTTTGCGTTTCAAGTCTTCTCTTTCCTCTTCACTTAGATAGAGTGTGCATCTCCTCTCAGTGCTAAAGCCTGCCCTCAGAAACTACTTTCCCCAGTGTTTGTTCCCATAATTATCATGGCATTGCTATTTTGGGGAATCTCTGGGTTAAATTTTAGACAGAAACATGGAAAGACCTAGAAAATATAACAGAAATATCCTGGTAATAGGAGGAGGCCTAGGAGAAAGACATCTAATCATTTGTTCCTGGAAGAAAGTCCCAAGGTGAGACAATGATTTTCAAGGTCAAGAGTTTGGAAGAAACCCATGAAAATTTGTACCCTTCTTCCACCTTCCACAGTGTGTCTGGAGGAGGGAGTTAATTTTTAGGACCTACATCATAGCAGCTCTAATTGCCTGCCAGAGCTATGGATACAGGGCCTGAAGCAGCAGGAAGCACGACAGATAGGATCTGTGTACACTTTTTGAAATAATCTATGCCATTTTAATAGCTTAAAATATGTTTTCCCTACTTCAGACTTAGTTCTGAGGTACCACATAGTCCTGCTCATTTTTATTCTGCATGGGTATAATTGTTGACCTTCGAGTCTGTTCTCTAGGCTTTGAATGGCAATGACCCTGTCAGCAACATCACCTTTGCCCCCTGTCAGACACCTTTGCAAATGCACTGAGCCAGGAATCTTATTAATAAGTTTTCCTTCCATTATTTCATTAAGCTGGCTTTTATTAAACTACTCTTATCACTTCAAGGCAAAAGGATTTCTCATTGAAATAAGAACAATATTTTGAGAGCTCATAGAAAACTGAGTTTCAGAGTTCCATGCAATTACATTTCTTTTTACTCAGCTCATATCATTATTCTTACCCTGAAGGTAATCAGTGTGAAAACTGTCAAAATCTTTGCTTTTTCAACTTCTAACTTTCCAAAATTATGGTCTGCCATTGAGGACATTGTAAAACAAGGGATTAAAATCTGGAATCTTATAGCTTTAGACAATGCAGAGGATTACATGGAAAAGTCAATTATTCTTTGGACTCCTATTTCTTATTTGTTGGGAGCATCTCAGATATCCTCTCAGAACTGAAAGCATGCAACTCATTAAAATGGGTAAAGAAGAATATGTGAGCACTCATAGAAACCGTGGGCTCAACCAAATGTGGGAGTCGAATTGAAAAGTGACATTGACATCTTTCTTGCTAAATTAAGCTCTAACATTTTATTATTCCCAAGTCATCAGCTGTTCAAGTCCATTCTATTACAGTCATATTCTAGATAATTGTCAAATTATAATTTGGTTTAATTTTTAAGCTGGAGGAAAGTTATATTAAATTTCAAGCTAATAGAAGGTACTTGGGAAAAGCATAGCTGTCTTTGCCTGTTGATAAGGAGAAAAGTGTGGAGAGTTTAGAAACACTTTCACACTCTTCAGTAATGTGACAGCAAGCAGTGCTGACCATCAGGAGAGTCATCACAAACCTTAGTCAGAATGTGGCCCAAAGCATCTACACCCTTTTCACTGAGGAGCTTGTTAAAAATTGAAAATGACTATGTAAGTCCACTCAGATATGTGTGAGAAGGAAGCCATAAAAACAAAAACAAACAAACAAACAAACAAACAAGCCTTCAAATGGGTGTCACCATGCACAATTTCACCATGAAATCCCAGTCATGTGACATCCTTTACAGATTTGGTCATCTACTCAATTCCTACTCTGAATTTTAATTCCACTAATTCAGGAAAGGATTCATGCCCCTTTTCCTCACATACATGTGTCTCAAAATCCCCATGAAAGTTGCTCTGCAAATAACAATGCAGATGTCAGTGGCTTCCCTTAAAGGGTCTCAGAATGCAATCTATCCAAAGGCATGTGTCCTGGGTTTTAGACAGGGTGTTTCATTTCATGGGGCTGAGACTATATACTGTAATAACTTGATCTGCATTAAACATCATAAAGTCTACAATCTATTATTCCTTCCTATACTCACCTTCTTTGAGTTCTAGTGTTTTCCACTTACTTTGCAATCTCTAGTCCACTCCCTTTCCATAGCATCTTTCTGTTGTTCATTTCTTTCTGTGTTTTTTTTTAAATAAAAGGACAATTGTTGAGTGAAATAATAAAGTTCTCATAAAGTAGAGATTTACTTACTGATTTTCACCATCAGCATCATAATTCTGACTTGTGACTTATCACTACTATGTAAGAGTCACTTCTATTAGTTTGAGTTCCCAGTAAAATATCCAGTATAACTTTATGTCTACAGATCTGCATGGTCCTGAAATTGTGCTTTTGCAGACTGATCAAAATGACCTAAACCTGCCTAGCTGGTGTGGATCAGTGGTTGAGTATTGACCTATGAACCAGGAGGTCACAGTTCGATTCCCAGTCAGGGCATATGCCCAGATTGATGGCTTGATCCCCAGTAGGGAGTGTACAAGAGGCAGCCTGTCAATGATTCTCTCTCATCATTGGTGTTTCTATCTCTCTCTCCCCTCTCCCTTCCTCTCTGAAATGAATAAAAAAATATTTTTTAAAAGAGCTAAATCTCACCACTTTCCCAAGCCCCAGACATCCAACCTGCAACTCCAAGTCTGCTTTGCATATAAGTAGTGAAGTCAAGATTTGTTAAAAAAATGTCTGCCCACGAGCATGATACCACCTTTTAGAGGCATTCCTTGGAAATAATGCATTAACATAATTTATTCAGGTTTCTATTGCACTGCATATAAGAGAAGAGATGGCACAGAAGGTCACTCATATGTTAGCATGTAATCAGATTAGCTTGTCACCTTGAGATACAGAGGAAGGGAGGCAGAGGACTGGTCAGTTTTAATAGGGTGCCAAGCCACAGAATAACAGTTTATAAACGCTTTGAAGAAGTGAGCACTTTTCTTTGAAATTACCAACATATCTAGCATGTCATTGATCTTTATATTTGTGCTTAGTGCAGAGAGCAGCAAGAAGTGAATTATTTAATAAAATTATTTAATGTGCTTGCTGAAGACTGGCTTTTCTTACCTTCAAGTCTGCTGCTTAAATTCAGTTACCTTTGACCTCAGTTTACTGTCATTCTGTGTTTTGGTCTTTTGTCTTGACATTTCTTTCTCTGTGTTCTACTTAGTGAGTTTAGATTTCCCGAAGTTGTGTTTCTGACCATCTTATCCTGGAGATGAGGATAAAAGAGCAGATATCGGCATCTGTGTTTGTGACTGTGGTGTTAGGAGGGGGGACGTTCTAGAAATATTATTTATGATCACCTCATCTCGAAAGCTCTCTCAGGCCTTTCTTAGTCATGGACTACAGCGGGAATGCTGTGATCCTAGAGCCATCACTGGGGCCACTGTTGTTCTAAGTCCTTGGCTCTCTTATGATGCCTGCTACCCGGATGTGTTATTTCTATAACATTGTGTTGAGGGCCCTTCCTGAGAGACTGCATCTGGAGCCTACGTTCTGCAGCCCAACCACAATTTCATAAGCACCTAAGTCCTAGTATTAAATTACTTACTGCTTAAAACAGCTAGAATAGAACTAGCCCAATCCCCTTGGTGGCCTTTCCTGGCAGCTTTGTTGCTGTGGTAAATTTGTTCTATAGCCAACATCTTCTCCCTCCGTGGTTCTCCTTACGTCTCCCTGACACCCTACCTATGCTATCCTGGAAACTGAATTAATAATGCTGTCTTTATCCAGGTAGCAGTTAGAGTCCAGGCCATACATCTTGGCTGTCCATTTTTTACCCAAGGTTATGTAAACCACCCTACTCAGTTTGCTTTCCAGTCTAAAGGTTTAGCTTCTCGTTAGGAAGGACACTGCCCTTTACAACTGATTTTCAGACACTCAGTGAAGTTCAATGAATAACTTAGCCCAGTGAGGGCTTCTGGATCCACTCACTTTGAAAAACAAACAAACAAACAAACAAATAACCTTTCCTTTTCTCTTAGTGTTAAATAGTTTCACCTGCTACAAAGTCCCCAGAGAAGACCTACTTCACCAAACGATATTTCAAGAAGATAAACTTGATAACGTGAGAATTCGTACAAGTAAGACTACAGGATGGCCACAGGATAGAGCTGTAGCTTTCACAGGTCACAAAGTGTTTATCCATGAACACCAAAACCAAGAGCTTCTGCTCCCACCTTACGTTTTATTCTTTTCACCCCTTTCTTAAGAGAGGAAGTTTACCCTCTTATGCTAAGATCACATTTTAAAAATGTGAAGAGTTTACACGTTCAAATTGTGAGCACTGAAAATGAGAACTGTCTTAGCCATTTTTCCATCCCCAGTGCCTAGCATTGGACCTAGCCCACGCATTTCAGCCACAATTCCAAGAAACCAACTGGATGTCCAACAATTTAATTAAATTGTGACACTATCTCCCCAGAGTTAGCACAATCCCCACATGTTCAGGGCTCTGATCTAGAAGATTGCCCTCTCTCAGATGTTAGCCACAAGTCTCTGGTGTCCTCAGGCTACCTACCTGCATCTCTGCTCAGCTGGATACAAATTCAGGTGTTCGCACAACACTCTTCAGATTTGATATTTACAGGCATGCCTTACAGCACTCACTGAAAGCACTATACTTACAATTAATGTTTTAATATAAAGGACACAGCTTAAGAACAGCCAAATGCAAGAAATAAATCTTTGGGGAAGAGGAGTGCGGAGCATCCATCCCTGTGGACTCAGGTTGTGCCACCCTCCCAGGACATTACACAATATGTTCAACCTGGAAGTTCTCTGGGTCTCATTATTCAGAGTTTTTCCTGAATTTCACTAGGTCGAATTCAAGCTCCGGTTCCCCTTCTCCGGCACCCCTAGCGGTTGGGAGGCTGGGAAGTGAGGGCAATGTTCCAGCCCTCTGATCATGTGCTTGGTTTTTCTGGCCCCTCCTTTGAAATCATCTAGGGACCCACCATGAGTCACCTTGTCAGCATAAACTGAAATATGATGGAAAGGGACTTGTTATAAATCATGAAAGACACTCTTATCCTGAAAATTCCATGTGTTTATGAAACTCTGTGTCAGGAACCAGGAATAAAGACCAGTTTTATTCCTTATCACACCATTTAAGATGCATTTGCCAAATTGAATTGAGTTGGCTACCATCAAATTCCTATTAGTCACTTTATAACAAATAATGAAAGGGTCTTCAATTCTAGGATCAAAATGCTCCCACTGGAAGTAATGATCTTCAAGCTCTTCCTTGAACATTCATTTTAAGCTGTGTATACTTACTCCTAACATTTTATATCATCTTTGAAGTTGATATGTAGGGATACCAAATACCTTTATGGTCCAGACTCCAGGTTAATATACTGCCCTTCCTTCCAGAGTACATATCAAGCACTTGGAATTTTATCAAGGTAAGCGCACTGTAGAATAAAACATCTCTTTGTGTATTTGACCAGTGTTGTGTTTTACTATGAAAATAGAATAAGAGGATAGATATGTACAGCTGTTATGCTTCAGGGATTACATTACTTTGATTAGAAGAAGGAAAAGCTGCCAGGAAAGGTTTGCTTTCGTATGGAAAAATTTTTTTAGATAGACAGATGATAAAGATTTACATTTTTGTGTACATACGTGTGCGAATATATGAATGCATGTATTGAAATATACAGGAAGTCAGTGAGCTTTTTTCTGCAGAGGTACAAGTAGTAAACATTTTAGGCTTTCTAGGCCATATTGCCCCTGTCACAATTACTCGTTGTAATGCTAAAGCATTCATAGACATTTCATAAAGGAATAGTCATGGCGAGGCTCTGATAAAACTTTATTTATGGACACTGACTTTAAATTTTATGCTAATTTTTATGTCACAAAGTAATATTCTTCTTTTGATTTTTCAACTATGTAGAAAGCCATTTTCGCTGCCAGCCCATACAGAAAGAGGCAACAGGCCGTAGGCTGCTGGCCCTTGTAGACAACAAAGGTTAATCGAGTGATGATGTCTCTTGGCTCAGGCTGAATAATCTGAGCGAAGCTGCATTAGCTGGGGACTTTAACAAGTGAGTTATTTGAATTCCACTGGATGTTAAAGGTGTCCTCATAAATAGTATTATCTCTCAAACTGTCCAGCCCACTCTCCCACCCTGCTCCCCTCTCTCTCCATCTTTTGTCTCTATCTCATTCTTGAAAGATAAGAGGGGCTTAATGGCAAATGTGCCCCAGATACATCCAACATTGACTATTCATGCCGTTAATATCAAGGTAACATAGCTGATGACAGCTTCTTTCATTGATTCATAATTCATGTCCCTGTTAAAGGCTATCTGATCCGATGAGTTGTACATATTTCACTCTGAATATGCTAACATTGTCAGTTTATATCAAAAGAACACCACAACCTATTTCTTTCTTAACTTGGGAATTAAGGGGGGAGGGGAAATGCCTCTGTTGGGTGCTGAGGGTAGGGGTTTGGGAATCCCAAGGCAAGGAAAATATCTCTGACTGAAAGGTTAAATCCTACTCAAATCTCAATCAAACTACTTCTTAGAGATTCCGCCCAAGTCAATGATGGGTGTCCTATGGCAACATGGCCGTGTTTTTTATGTGCTAGCTTCAGAATTTCAAGAGATAGCTTTCCTTTACAAATATATTTCAGGAAGTGGTTGTATATTTTAAAGCAATTTCTAAAACTCTGTTTAAGTGACTAGGCTCATCAATCAGAAAGCCTGAAGGCAAGTGGGGGGAAAAAAAGGCAAAGTCTTTTTTATTAGTGTTATTGTTATTAAAGCAGGAGAAATATCTGAGCCCCGAGGCTCAATTTGTGAAGAGCATGATCCACGGGACTCCTGTTCAAGGTAGGCAGCTGCTGAGACATTTCAAAAGATCATCTTTATTGCAGAACAATTGCATGACCCAGTTTCCTGGTCAGCCACACGCTTTTGTAGAAACTTCAGGAACTGATGAAAGAGCTCAGCAAAGTTAGCATGTGCACTTTCATCTGGGCCTATCAAGAGGGGAAATATGAAAAGGTTCCCAGGTCCCTTGCATTTAGCACTACCAGGTCTACTGGCACCGAAGCAAAGAATGAAACAAAAGATATGAGCATGTTTGAAAAGGCAGTGTCTGACATTTGGCAAATGTGCTTGCTATGAGGGTTGCTATAACACAGGCACCTCTCTGCATACATAGTCTGTCTTTTGCCTATCAAAATATTTTGATATCAGAATAAAACCCTACTGCAAAGCACATTTGGCCACGAGTAAGGATTCACTGCTTTGGCAGAAAAGACAGTCTTCTACCTAGTCTATGTCTCCTTAAGAAACAAAGCCTGTTGGTGCATGAGCATCTAAACAATATTTAATTTGGAATTCCCACATGCATCATAAAAGTAACATAAAGAGCAACAACGTATGTTTTAATGATTTCGAAGGGAAAAGCACATTTCCATAAACAGCTCTAAGTTAAGTTCCATTCATTGCATGCTGGAAAATATGACATCTTTAAGCAAAGAAGTTTTCAGCTTTTTATTTTAAGCATCTGTGTACTTACATTTATTCATAAAAAGAATCTTTCAAAAGAGCTATTCGGTTTTAGAATTTCCTTTCCCTGTTTTTTTTTTCTCCCCTTCTAAATTCATTTTGGAGAACATCATCTGAATTCACTTTTAACTCTACTTATTGTGTAAGTTTCCAGTAACTGCTGTAACAAAGAACCAAGAACTAAGTGGCTTAAAACAATAAAGATCTATAGTCTCGCCATCCTAGAGCCTAGAAACTAAAATCAAAGGGTCCACAGGGCCATGCTCTCTCTGAGGGCTATAGGTAAATCCTTCCTGGGGTCTTCCAGCTCCTGGTGTTTTTCAACAACCCTTTATTTCTAGACTTGTACGTAGATCACTACAGTACATGGGCGTCCTTTCCCTGTGTATACTCACAAGGTCGCCCCTCTGTGCATGCCTGTCTCTGTGTTCAAATTTCCATTTTTTGAAGATTAATTATTTGATCTATCACATATATATTCCATCAGTGTATTTTTAGGGGTTGAGTACCTGTGGACTTGGTCTTAATAAATAAACTTTAGACTCAATAAACTTTACTATCCTGCATATCCTACATAATAAAATCTAATATGCAAATTGACAGAGTGACAGAACGACTGGTGGAATGACTGGTCACTATGATGCATATTGACCACCTGCACTGAGTGTCTGCCCCCTTCTCCCCCCCAGAGGGAGGTGACTGGTGGAGGTGGCAACTGAAGGCAGGGCTTGCCAGTGGGTGGCGCCAGGCTGCCAACCAAGGCAGGTGCCAGTGGGGACCCCCTGATCACTCCACCCACCAGTTGCCCCACAGATGGCTCTAATTGCTGGCCAGGCTTAGGGACCCTATCCTATATAGTGGGAACAGTCTCTTAGATTTAAAAATTAAAACCTGGCAAGGCTACTCTAACACTGGAAAAACAGGATGATGCAGTGATGACATATATGGACTCTGGCTTGCACATTTTGCGGTCAGTCCTGATTCTGACACTTATAACTGTGTGACAAAGCCAATTACTTAACTTCTCTCTGCTTCCATTTTTCCACCCATAAGATGGGGGAAATGGTACTACTGCCTCAGAAGGATGTTATGTACTACTTTTTATAATCAGAGCAAAAATAGTGTAGCTGCCCATACAATAGCAAGATGCCTTTTACCTGTATGAAAAGTATGGTCACTGGTATATGCAGCATCTTGGATTTCAAGAGGGATGTCCAATTGTCAGTTTAGGCCCGACATCCCCTGAGGAGTCCTGGATTGCAAGAAGATGCAGGCCTGGCTGAGGGACCCCCATCCCCCCCACCTCTGTGCATGAATTTCATACACCAGGCCTCTAGTCTAAAATAATTGTTTCTCACAAATTTCTGTGAAGCAGTTGTTTCTCATTGCTGAACTTAATTTCCACAAAAAGATAAAAGTCTTTTAACTAGAATTAAAATTACAACACAGCAGCCATGAAGCCCACATAGTGTTTTGTTTATTTGTTTAGTTAATTGCAAATACTTAAAAGGACTTCACATTAAAATTCAGTTTCTTCTAATAAGCTCAAAAATATGACAATACTGAGCATCAAGGCAACAATCACCAGAAATGAAGTTGCATCTGCTCCTTTAGATTCTTCTCTCTCCTGACACCACAGTTCCCACCAGGTGACTTCTCTTATTTAGACATTGTGCTTGTCTCCTACTGGCATTCGAGTTTAGACCCCCAATATAGATCATCCAGCTACAACATTCTGAGATCCTAAATTGAGAGAGGATATACTTCCAAGACAAACTCATTTCCAGTGTTGCTCTTCAAACAGTCTCTGTGTTTGACAATGTTCAAGTTTGAAGGGAATTTCTAATTACAACTTTTGCCTTGCACATAACATATATTCTTCCCACTCTTTATTCACATTCATAAGGAAATGCCTTTTGAGTCACAATACTCTAGGTTTCCATGTAGAGCTGTTCTACAGGCGACACTAAAGGCATCCTGCTCCAGGACTAGTTGGGAGCTCATCTTGCATAGAAACAGAGATAGAGGTATTTCCAGCATTCTTTCCTTCCCATACAGCTTCCCCAATCCATTGGCAACCTCTTCAGAAGAACCATATCCAACTAGCTGCCCAACCTTTGAAATGGGCCTGTCTTTGGGACAAACTGTGGTGATGAGTGGGCTTTCAGATGTGCTCTGTTACCCAGCACTTCATCCACTTGGTGAACAGAGCTCTAGGAGTGGTATCTCTCACAATCATTCTCAGAGAAAAGACATTGGAACACGGAAATGAAATCGCAGACAGGAAGGGAAGAATTAAGAGATTTAAAGACAGTTGGTTTTGTTATTGTTTATTGATCTGGGTTGGGTAGCTTCCCTGGTAAAGAGAAAAGAGAGAAAAAAAGAGGGAGCATTATTTGAGAGAGACCAGGAAAACCAGAAGTACTATGAAACGCAAGTTGAAGAAAGGGATTAAGTCCTTTCTTTCACTGACCCATTTGCACACTGATTAGAATCCTATGTAAAGGTACCCTTCCTGAAGCTGGAAATAACATATCCAAGATGTTTGTAATTAAATTTATTTATGGATTTTTTTCTCATTTAATCTTTTTAAAGGTCTGCTCTTATTTATTTGTTACCCTTACAAAATCATATTTTGACTTCAGAAGACTTCAGAAAGACAGCCTCTGTCTCTTGGCTCAGTTTCTGGCATTTTTCTTTGGCTTGCTTCATTCTCTTGGCCAAAATTATAATAATCTGTAGTCTTGTCCTTATTTTTCTTAGTATACTGTTTCTTCAGAGCATACACTGACATTTGTGTTGAAGGACACATGGGGTAACAAAACACCGAACCTTGAGCATTTGTCCCTGGGTTTCTTACTTTCTTTGTTCAGGGGCATTACCCTCTTTAGAGAAATTGAAAATTTGCAGATTCTGATAGCTCTTTAGGGCCCCTTGCCACAGGCACAGTGGTTGTCAGTCAGTCAGTAATATCCTTATCTTTGTCTGTCTTTCTTTTTTTCTTTCTTTCTTTCTTTCTTTCTTTCTTTCTTTCTTTCTTTCTTTCTTTCTTTCTCTCTCTCTTTCTTCTTTCTTTCTTTCTTTCTTTCTTTCTTATTTGCTTGCTTTCTTGCTTTCTCTTACTTTCTTTTTTTTCTTTATCTTTTTTTTTTTTACAATAACCAAGTTGAGAACACTCAGATTGGCATCTACAGTGCTGCTCTGAATAAATCTGTGCTTTCTTGCTCCTGTTTTCTTTGGTCTATAACAGGAATTTTTCCCCCTTACCCAGTGGTAGTCAGACATAGTAATAGGTTAAGATAGCCCATTTCATGGGGAAACATTGTGGTTCCCTTCACTGATCTGAAGCACATAATCTTTCCACTCTTCACCCAGAACATCTGCAGCAACTTCTGTGTCCATACTCTTCCCATAAAGTAATCAAGTTTGCATTCATCATCCAGTCAGATGAGTTCTGGCAGCCAGTGGCTGGGAAAGAGATGTTCAACTTCATCCTGAAGCAGCTGATCACCACCACCAAGATGCCACGAAAAAGAGCTTACCTCATTTAATCTTCACCACAATCCTTTACTGTGCATCATCATCCCATTTTATGTATGAGAAGTATAAGCCCAGAGATATTTCTAAGAGTTGTTTATTCCATAAATAGTAGAGGCAAGATTTGAGACCATGTCTCCGCTGCCTTAGACCCTGCTCCTTCCACTTTAGGAAACCTGTCATCTTTAGATAAATAGGTGGGGTTGGAACTAAGTTATCAAATTGTCAAAACACTTCTCCACATTCACACAGCTACTAAGCAGCAAAGCCAGTATTTTAAACCACTCTTTCTGACTTCAGTCTTAAATTCTTAGGCACTTTGATGACTAGGATTTTTAAATCTTCCCATATAAGTAGGTATCATTTCAGAGCATATAACTATTGAGAGAAAATAAAGGAAGAATTATTTACCTTTCAAATTAAAATAACTAATTCTGGCATACATGACCGCAGTATTCAAGTACAGATTAGGGAAAGAGCCAGAACCTCTATGATAGCTCTAGCTATGTGTGTGTGTGTGTGTGTGTGTGTGTGTTAGGGGTGTAGAGTTGAGATGTCTGATGGAGGCAGTGATCTTGAGGTCAGGAGACATACCTGCATCTGATACCTGGTAGATGAATATAGGCTGGTCCCACCAGTGCAGTAGAGTGGCAGGTCCAGGGTTCATAGGATCAGAAACTAAGAATTAAAGTAAAAATAAAGCAGAGGTGATGACAGTATCTAAAGTTGAAGAGTGTGCTACATATTATTCTTTAAACATTATGTCCCGTACTTTGTGGTTGAAGAAATTGGGGTTGAGATAATTTAGAGCCAGAATGTGGCAGAACCAAGAGTCAAACCTCAAAATGCCTGGGTCCTAAAGTAGCAAGACAAGGGAAAGGAGCTTTTGAGAGCAGGAGGATTCAGATGAATCTAGGTTTAGGAAATTTACCTAGGCTCGGTGAAAATAGAAGGTCAATTGTCCTTAGCATGACCTTATAAAGGAAATATCCCACAGTCACATTCTGGGAGATGACAGAACACTTGTCACTTGGTTTTAAAGAAAGCCAATTAAACTTTATGATGTACAGACAAAGAAAAAAGCAGCAGATTAAACACTTCACTCTCCTGGGGGAAATGCTAAAATAAACTGTTCCAGCAAAAGAAAGAAGGAAGGAAGGAAGGAAGGAAGGAAGGAAGGAAGGAAGGAAGGAAGGAAGGAAGGAAGGAAGGAAGGAAGGAAGGAAGGGAGAGGGAATGAGAGAGGGAAGGGAGGAGAAGGGGAGGGAGGGAGAGGGAGGGAGGGAAGGAGGGAAGGAAGGAGGGAAGAGGAAGGGAGGGAGGGGAGATGTAGTGGGATGTAGAAGAGAGAAAGGGAAATGGTGAAAGGGAGGATAAAAGAGGAAAAATGAAAGAAGGATGGAAAAGGTGGAGGGAGAGAGAAAGGAAAGGATGGAGAAAGAAAGGACTGAAAAAAGAGAGAATTTTAAAGAACATGGGATTCGTCACAAGTCAGAACCCTCAGCAATAACTCTACAGACAGCTGTCATTAAAGGTTATTTTCTGATAACAAACATAAGTATACTTTTTTGTCATTTGTGCCCATATAGATCATGAGATCTGGAGATCATTGTCTACAATACATACATAATTCTGATAATTCTCCCAGGACTTAGAACATTACTGTGCATACAGTGGGAGTTGAATAAATAAAAGGTTGACATTGATTGATAGTCTCTTCCCTAAAGGAAATTGATCTCCAATTCAAATCTTCAACATAACACTGAGCAAGGTTAATCTTCATATCCCCACAGATGGAGACTAATGGGATAGGCCTAAGTAGGCAGAAATGCATCAGGAAACCAAATTGGGAAATGATAGCTATTGTCACCTAGGGAATTGCTAAAAGTGGATGTCACTCATGGTCCCCAGCTCCAATGTCTGCTTATTTTCATTTTTCTCCAAAAAGACATCATAGATTGGTAAAAGAACACTGACAGAAGTGAAAAAAATGCATACAAATAACATTTTTAAAACTGGCATTAGCAAGTTGGTCATGAACAACTCTTAGTTACTTGCTTTTGAAAAATGGTAGCTGCTAAGATTCTGTAGGTAGATGAAAGACACCTCCTCCCCTTCACCCTCACACCAAGTCAAAGACAAAACACTGTCATAGACACAGACAAGTATTAAAGCAGCATACCTCAGCCAAAGGGGCCCAGGTGCTCTGTAAACAAACATCACCCGCAACTGACACTAAGTAATCCCTACAACCTGTTCTGCATATTTGAATAAGTCCGAACTCTGTCCTTTCGGGCACTCCTGAATATTTTACACAGTCCATGTACCTTTCTTTTAACTTTTTTACTGAATTTACTAGGATGACATTGGTTAATAAAATTATATAGATTTCAGGCATACAATTCTATAATATCTACATGATTCTGAGTCATTTACATAAGGCAAGGGTTATTTCTTCATTCTTCTAATGGCATTGAATGTTATTATTTTTCCTACTTCTAGTTTTTTGATATATGACCTTTCATCCATTTTCTAGAGAAGAAAATATGGCTTTATTTACTACATGATGGAGAGATCTTACTCTTCCAGAGATGACTTTTCTCATTCCAGTCTACTCTCCAAACATGAAAAAGTGACCCTGTGAGATTATGAAAATAATCCTCAGATATGTTTATATTCCCCCTGAGGTCTGAAATGTAAGGTGACAGAGAAAGAAACTGGTATATTTATTACCAATAAACTTCTCATGTTTGTTCCTTTTATTATTATAAAAAAGATAAATCCAGGGCCCATTTACCTATCCAAATGCAAATTAGAGAAACATAGGCCTTAGTATCTTCTGAAGCCTGACAGAGTACTGCAGAAACCAGACAGCTTTATGTAGCCCCAGAAGCCTGGACAAGCATGTTTGCTTCTAGGATATTCCTGTCCAGGACCACGGGAAAAGTTTGGGTAGTGTGGGCGGCCAAGAACTGCAGTTATGACCAGTTAGGAATATATGGTTTGTGAAGAATAAGCAGCAGTGAAATAGCAAATCCATAGGAATAGTACTTCTCAAACTTCAATTGTAAGGGAATTATCTGGGAGCTTACAAAAATACCTTCTTCTCAGCAGGTCTAGGGTAGGGTTGAAAGTCTGCATTTCCAATGAGTTCCTAGGTGGTATCAATGCTGATGGCTCAAGATAAGGAGCAAGACATTAGGGACAAGTGGTAGTTCTTACAATGGTCTCTGGAGGACATTCTAAATACAAGATATTTTGAGTTTCAGGTCAATGTACTATGGACCTCAAGAGTGTATATACCTTTTAAATGTCTGGATAAAGTTATACTGTTTTGGGGTTTTTTGGTAGAAAAAAAAATAGCATACATAAACTATGAACAAATCATCCTTCATGGATTTTTCACCAAACCATTTAACCACCAACCACACCAAGAAAGAGAATATTATCAGCACCCAGAAGCCTTTGCATACCAAGCTCTAAATCCCTCCTTACTGCCTCTGCCTTCTCAAAGGCACCACCATCCTGACTCCTGAAAGCAGAGAGTAGTTTGTTGCAAACTTTATATAAACAAAGTTGTGCAGTAAGTTCTCTTTTGTTTCTGCCTTCAGTTACCATATGTTTGTAATACTCATCCATAGGAGTATGCAGTTTGTTGTTTCTCATTCTTCTATACTGGAGTCAACAAAGTTTTTCACTAAAGGGTCAGGTAGTAAACATTTTCATCTTTAGCTGCCGTAAGGACTTTTTTCGCAACTTCCCAACTCTAGTGTGACACAGCCCCGGACAATCCATAAACAAACAGACCTGGCTCTGCTCCAATTAAATGTTAGTTACAAAGGCAACTACACCTCACATTTTGACCTGTGGGTCATAGTGCACTGACCCCTGCTCCCTCATACTCTATTTGTAAGGCTTAATCACAATTTATTTCTCTATTTCTGCTTTTATTTTTCAAGCACATGTTGACTATTTTTTTAATCACCTCTCCATTGTCTTCTTAATGAGTGGATTCGTTTTCTATTGAAATTACTACAAATTTAGCAACTTAAAATAATACAGATTGTTTTTAATCTCCCAGTTCTGCAGGTCAGGGCTCAAGTAGTTCTTCTCCTCTAGGTCTTACAAGACTGAAATCAAAGTGTTCGCTGGCCTGGGATCTTATCCAGAAGCTCTGGGACAGAAATTGCTTCCAGGATCATTCTGGTAGTTCGTAGAAGTTGGCTCCTTGCAGTTATAGGACTAAGAATCCTGTTTTCTTGCTGGCTGTGCACTGGATGTTGCCTTTAACTTTTGGAGATCTCTCTTTAGTCCTTGCAAATAGACTCTTCCATCTCAGAGCAACAATATACCAAATCCTCCTCACACTTGAAATCACTCTTCTAGAAGTTTTATTGTTTTGTGTTTTACCTTTAAATGCACAACCTTGCCCAGCCGGCATGGCTCAGTGGTTGAGCATCGACCTATGAACAAGGAGGTCACAGTTCTATTCCCAGTCAGGCTACATTCCTAGGTTGCGGGCTTGATCCCCAATCTGGGGTGTGCAGGAGGCAGCCAATCAATGATTTCTTCACTATTAATGTTTCTATCTCTCTCTCTCCCCCTCCTTTCATCCCTGAAATCAATCAAAATCTATTTTAAAAAATAAATACATAAATAAATGTGCTAACTTCCTCAATTGATTTAGGGTACAGTATGCGGAAGTGGTGAAGAATCATGCTTTTTTCCACGTGGATATCTACTTGACCCAGCACTATTTATTGGTAAGATTATCCTTTCTCCGCTGCTCCGCAGTGCCAAATCAATCAGTGGGCATGGATATGCGAGTTTATGTTTGGAAATACTTGCTCCACTGGTCTAATTCCCTATCCTTACACTACAATGTACCTTCTGGTAGGGAAGGATGGCCTCTAAGCAGTGAAACTACCAATGCTCACTATGAAGAGCCTAGGATTCACTGTATTAATTAATTGGCTACGGTCAGTTTGCTATGCAATGATAGGTAATGTTGAACTTTACCCTGAAGGCAAAAAAGAGGTAGTAAAACCATTTAAACAAGCAATTAGCTTTTTTATTGGTTTTCAATAAAACTGTTAGGTGGGAACAATATAGAAGAGTTTCACAATTAAATTGTGTTTTAAACAAATGTACTAACAATTACAGAGAAGAGGGGTCATGAATCTGGAGTTTATTGAAGTGGTCAAGACTAGAGATGACAGGGTCCTGAGATGGGCTTGTGACAATGATGGTGCAAATATGGAAGATTTAATAGATGCTACTTAGAGACTAATTATACCTGAGTGTTGACTCCAATGATGAGGGAAATGGTAACTAGTAATGCTGCTAATAAAGAATTCAGGAGAAGTTATGAGTTGAGGACTGAGTATGTTAAGTTGTTGACAACATATCTGAATGTAAATATTTCCCAGAGAAAAAAAAGGGTCTGATGCTCAGCAGATAAATCAAAGCTGGAAATAGATTTGAGGGAGTTTTCTGCATTTAGATCATTGGAGCCATGATTAAATCTGATCATCTAGGGAATGTGTACAAACAAGAAGAAAAGCCTTCTGTGGATAGACTTTTGGTGAATTTCACCAACCACCGTGCATTCTAAGAGAGAGGGGGAGAGAAACTTATTTGTAAAGTAGAAAGGGAATAAGGAACAAATAATAATCTCTTTTACATCCACCTCATGTTACAACTCACTCTGCAATTATAGCCATCTTAAAATAACTGCTGTACTTAAAATATATAATGTTGCACAGAAAAAATGTTCTCCTTGTCTTTGTCCTTTTCTATAAGAATCAATTAAAATAATGTTTTCTATAATAGAAGCATTACCTATAATGTTAATCTAAGTATATGATCACACCAGAGATTAAATTGATGAGAAAGACATTCCTAAATGATAATAATAACTTTCATGATGCAGTGAGGTAGCCTCATTTTATTTTCATTAAAAACAGACAAGTGGAATAGAAAAAAGTCTCAGCTGGAATCACATGCTCAGGATTGCAAAGAATCAAGGAAACGTTCCTTGTTGCATGGATATGGTTAAGGTGAGATGGTTAGGCTGAGAGGGAATTGGTGTTCAGATCACAATGCAGGGTTCCATTTGCATGCCTTCGTGGGTGTTGAGTATTCCCAGCTTTTGATGATGAGGCTGAGAGTTCCTAGTGATCTCCCTGCAATTTCCTAGCAGGGTCTATACAATGAAATGCCTGCAATGTCGATAAAAGTGAAAAGCAAGGCATGCTGGGACAGGAAAGCAAAGCCACTCAGCCAGCTCAGCTGTCCTCAAACTGTGAAGAGTCTGTTGCCCTCCAGGCTCTTGAACACAACAACCAAAAGCCATCAGTTCAGAGGTCCATGTTCATTTCATGCAGTGAAGTTGTTGCTTCATCCACCAAGCAGCAAAACAATATAAAACTAGAGGAGGGAATCAAATCAATAGCCGGTCCAGCAGGAGACGGTGTGTGTTCTCCTCCGAGCTGTTAGCAGGTGCACTGGGTGAATATAGATACGTTGATAAATGGCTGATTCGATAGAGTGGTAGCAAACACATGCTTTGTCAGAGACGACTTTTTAAGTCACCATGCATCAAACAGACATTGTCAGCCTGTGCGGCGAAAGCTGTGAGGCCTTGTTGTGCTCTTTGAACTACCTCTGAGACCCAGAGTCTGAAAAGGGCCTGAGTGCTCCTCTGAATCCATTGGGAGGGTTGAAAGCTCAAAGAGGAGCGCCATCCTATCGAGGGGGGGAAATGCACTGATGGAAGGAGCCAGTGTGAACTAGTCTTTAATAATTACCAGAAAGCTGGAATCGACTGGTGTTTTGCTGAGCTATATTTTATCTTTATTGGATTAACTGTGACACAGTAGGTTATGTCAAAGGGAATCTGCATGAATATTAAAAGTAAATGTGGTGTGAATAATAGATAACTTACATTAGATGCACCAGCATGCAGTAATTTTTATTCACCTACATAATTAGATTAAAACAAATCTGCTGAATAAAATACATTGTCTTACTATAATCTGGTTTGAAAACACCCAAAATTTATGGGCAAAGGATGTTTGCTGATATTTTACATATAAATACATAATTCACCCCAAGAAATGTTTTCCAAAAGGTTCATGGTAGTTATGAGATGGGGTGGTTGTGAATGTGAACAGTCTAGAGCCAGTATGAAATACCCTTTAGGTTAAATAAGACTCTTACAATGTTGACACCAGAGCAAAAAGGCCAACATGTGTTTTTTATGTTCATGTCTGGGAAATTACAAGGGACAATAAATAACTCAAGAAAACTAACCGCAGAAGAGTCCTTGTCTGCAAACGGACAACTCACCTGTTATTATTTTCAAGTGTCTGTTTTCTTTTCTCCACGTTAGTTCTGGAAGATAAACTTGTTCTTAAGGCAAGTTATGTTTCTCTTTTGAGCTGGGTAAAGCTGGCATTAAGATTTTTCTGGTACACCTTCAAGCCTCCCAGTCTTTAAGCCAGTATCTTCCCACTTTTCCACCATTGTCTCCCAGATGCTGTTTCCCATAAAAAAAAAAAAAAACACCAAAAAACATCGGCTGGAATCAGCTATAATAAGAGGTGGGTTCCAACACTGTCTAATTCCACCCATCTATGGATGCTGGGGACTCCCCCATGAATCTCTCTCAGCTCCTGGAGGCTTCTGAATACCCTGGGCCATGCAGAGAAGTTTGAGTGGGCTCAGCAAAGTCTGTGGGAGGAGGGGACCTCACTTCTGCTGGGTGATGTGCTGGCAATATGCTGGCAGATACAGGTGGAAGGCTCTCCCAGAGAGCCACATGGCTCATCAGGCAGGTGAGAAGTGGGTTTCTCTTGAATTGATGGAGGGGCTGCCAGTCTTAGCTGGTCCCCCACAGCTCTCCGCTCTGGTGCTGGCAAGAAATGGTGTTGGGCACTTTCTGCTGACTCTGCTTTCCTCATATAGTCCAGGTTCCCTCCTGAACTGATCCTGGAGCTTCTCTTCCTCTTTCTCCTCCCAGTGCACCTGGACTATGTGGCCATATGCCCTGATTTGCCTGGGTCATGTTCTAGCTTACTCATTTGGTCCCAGGAAAAGGAATGGTAGTGCCCTTTTTACTCTCAACAGTGACCTGTTCAGACATTGAGTTATGTGGTCACCCTAACCTTGTCCAGTCTGCTAGGAGGTCATTGTTTGAGTCCCTCAGTCTTCTCTTGTGATCTGGTGCTCCAGCACAATCTGATTCCCTGCCTCCTTTATGGCCTTATGCTTGGATTTTTTTTAAAGAATCTCTCTCTTTCTCTCTTCCCACCCCCACAAAATTAATTCTTGCAAATGCAACATTTGGCTACCCAAATAGGTTTCTGAGGATGGCATCACTAGCTTACTTTGGCAGTCCAAGATGGGACATTAACTACTTTGCTTTTTTTTTTTTTAATATGCCTACCACACTGATTCTCCTTGCGACAATGGAGATGGCTGATGATAGAAAGTGGAAAGTTGCTGCATACAGAAAAGCCAAGAAAAAAACAAACCGAAGAGTTTTACAGTAAGACATACTTTCTCACCCTGCCAGTGTGGTTCAGTGTCAACCTATGAACCCAATAGGTCACCAGTTTGATTCCTAGTCAGGGCACATGGCAGGGTTCCGGGCTCTGTCCACAGTAGTGGTGTGTGCAGGAGGCAGCTGACTGATGTTTCTCTCTCTCATCGATGTTTCTCTCTAGCCCTCTCCCTTCCTCTTTCTCTAAAAATCAATAAAAATATTTTAAAACATATTTTCTCTTCATTCTCTCTCTTCTAACTCCCTATTTGCAACTTGCAATCTCAAGACATTCCTTTTTTTTTTTATCCTCACCCAAAGATATATTTTTATTGATTTGAGATAGAGAAATTTCAATGTGAGAGAGAAACATGGATGAGTTGCCTCCAGTACGTGACCTGACAGGGCATCGAACCTCAACCCAGATATATGCCCTGACCAGGAATAGAACCTGAAACAGTTTGGTGTATGTTGCAAGGCGCCAACACGCTGAGCCACCGGGCTGAGGCACAAGACATTCTTGTCACACCTTCTAATGTAAACATTGTGGGGGGAAATAGTAATAATTGCTATCCATTAGTGAGTACTTCCTAGCACCCAGCACACAGATTGCCCCAGCACGTGCCGTGATCCCCTAGAGTAGGTATGGATGTCGCTGTCCCCATTTAACGGAAGTGGAGACTGGTGCTGAGAGGTTAACTCGCCTGTGCAAGGTGCCACGGCGCCCAGGCTTTGAGCCCCAAGGTAAGCCTAAGCAGTCTGACTCCAGAGCTCCTGCACTTACAACAAAAGCTCTCCTGAGGACACAAAGCTTGCAAAGCTGTAACCTGGCAGATTGGTAAAAATACAGGATAAACTTCTGCTCCTGAGAGAGAGGAGGGTGTGGTAAAGGCTGTCAGAAACCCGTTTTCACTTGGGTAGTTTCCGGCAAATGACCCCCAAATCCTCCCAAGAGCAGTTTCCAAAGGAGCCTTTGCGGGTCGCCTTCTGACAGGGCGGCCCGCGAGCCTTCCCCCAAGAATTGCTCTCTCCTCATTATTCACATGTGTGTGCTTCATGGCAGAGGCGAGCTCTCTGTGCGGAAAGGGTCAATGGCATAGGCTGTCTGGTTAAAAGCAGCAGCAAGTCTCTCCAAACGCAAAGTGTAATGCGGCACCTGAGCTCCACCTACTGTGCTGCTGGAGGTTGCGGGCGACCTGGGAGCCCCGCTGGCCAGGAGCCCAAGCCCTGCTCTGCTCCCACAGGCCCCTTCAGCTCTGAGGATCCCACTGGGGAGAAGGCCATCAAAGAAGCATCTAAGATCTGAGGGGCTGTGTTCTCTCTCCCACAGCTCCTCACAGGAAGTGAGAGTGGGAGGGAATCATGACAGGTAAAATCTGCAACTGTAGCCAGAGGTGTGCATGTAAAAGGATGGCTAACAACACATGAATGGGCTCTAGAAATCTATTTCAGCATGCATGCATGTCAGAGCAGAAATCATCTAAGCTCGTCTCTCCTGAGAGCAGACAGAGAGCATAAAGGGAATAACCAGCCATTACAAATACGGAGCGCTTCAGCAATGTCAAAGCAATCACACCGGAATTACCCCAGAATATGTGTGTGGGCCTGTATTGATAATTTGGAATGAATGTCTCAGAGGCAAGGCTGTTGTTTCCCTGATCGCTGTAGGTGTTTTCCAGTGATGGATGAGGTCAAGCCGTGACCGGCAGAATTTGTCAGAATGAACACAGATGTTCCCACATGTGGTGTTTGGGTTGCGATTCTCATTTGTGGCTTTTATTGGTCCCTCCTCAACATTTCGCCGCAGTAGCAGATGTTTCCTAAGTGCGCACCTTTTGTGTGACTTTACATCCCCCTGCAGAGTGATACTGGGCCAAGGCCTCCCAGGAGGTCACAGCTAGTGAATCTTGTATACTTTTCCCCCCTTGATGAATGTAATGTATGCATGTAGCAGAAAATCAAATGGAATAGATGGGCTTATAAAATTCACTGAGTCTGTCACCTCACAGCTTCCCACTCCACTCTCCAAGGGCAATCACATTTAACGATTTCTGTTTGTAGGTCTTTTGGGAGTAAATTATGGATCTGAATAATTTTTAGGGCTAATTTTTGAGGTACAGACGTTTTAATTTTAATTGAACTTTCTGCTATTATTGAAAAGGATACTAATATCAACTCCATCATCTCTTCCTCTTTTCTTAATTTTTCATGATTATAGCACTATATTTAGGGCTTCTAATAATTATCTTTAAAATTGCTAATGAAATGCGTCTCCCCTGATTTTGTGTTCCATACATTTTTAAACATGTAAATTAAATCCCCAATTTTTAAAATAAGAATTTTAAGTTCACCTATCCCTCCCTCTCTTTTACCCCACCCTCCCACTTCCCAATCTATTTTAAACATTCAATTGTAACTCTTCTTTTGACTAGATTGATTGCAAAAATCTTTGCATGATTGTGTTAAAGATAAACCTGGGCATATTAACAAATTTTAGGAGTTTATTTGAACAAAAATCGAGTTGAATCAGGCAGCATCCACTCTAGCAGATAGAAGATAAGAGGTGGGAAGAACTATGCAAAATGAAAGACTTTATATGTTCACACCAGGAATGTAGGCATGATCTGGTATCTTCACCAGCATTCTGTGTTGTCACTATTTCTTTTTTTAGCCACTCTGATAGGTATGTGGTGATATCTCATTGTACCTTTAATTCATATTCCCTTTGATAGCTAATGATGAATATATTTTCATGTACTTATTTGCCATCTGTATGTTTTCTTCAGTAAAATTTCTCTACATGTTATTTGCACATTTTCTATTGGGTTGTTTGTGTTTTCCATGCTGAGTTTGAGAGTTCTTTATATATTCTAAATATTAGGCTAATTGGATATGTGGTTTGTGGACATTTTCTCCCTGTCTGTACATTACCTTTTCATCTTCTTTATATGAACTTTTGTAGAGCAAATGTTTTAAATTATGATGAGGTCCAATTTACCAAATTTTTCTCACCCCTCCCGGTTTTTTTTTCATGCCTTTGATGTCAAGTCTAAGAAATTTCTTCCTATCCTTAGATATTGATACATGTTTCCTATATTTTAATTTTCTAGAGTTTATACATTTACATTTTACATTAAAGTCCATTGCCCATTTTGAGTCCAATTTTTGTAAAAAGGTTTCAGTCAAGGAGTCAAGGTTCTTTTCCTCTTTTTTTTTTTTTTTTTTTGCCTATGAATGTCCAATTGCTCCAGCACCATTTGTTGAAAAAGCTTTCCTTTCCTTACAGAATTGATGTTGGACCTCTGCCAAAATCAAATTGGACATATTTGTGTGATACTATTTCTGGGTGTTGTTTTCTGTTCCATTGATTGATGTGTCTATCCCTCTGTCAATATCACACCGTCTTTATTACTATAGCTATATAGTAATCTTAGTGTGTGATTGTGACTCTTCCCACTTTATCATCCTTTGTCAGTTTGATTTAGCTGTTCTAGAGCATATGCTTTTCCACATAAAATTTAGAACAAGCTTTTCTATGTGTACAGAAATCCTCTCTGGGATTTTGATAGATATTTTATTCAACTGATAGATTAATTTGTGGGAAATTGTCATCTTTACTATGTTGAGTCTTCCAATTCATCAACACTATATGTCTCCCCATTTATTTTTTAAAAATAAACTTTTAAAAAGATTTATTTTAGAAATGAGAAGGAAGAGAGAAAAACATTGATGTGAGAGAGAAAAATCAATTGGTTGCCTCTCATATGCACTCCAATTGGGGATCAAACCCACAACCTAGGTATATGCCCTGGTCAGGAATGGAACTGGTATAGGACAATGCTCCAACCAACTGAACCACACTGGCCAGGGCTCCATTTATTTCTTGATTTCTTTCATCAGCATTTTATAATTTTCAGCGTACAGATCTTACATGTGTTTTGTTAAGTACATACCTATTTTGTTTTCTTTAGAGTAATATTAAATGGTATTGTGCTTTTTTTGTTTTTGTTTTCACATGTTTATTGTAGAGTATACCTGGTAGAAATGGGATTAGTGTTTGTGTCATGAATCTTGTATAAAATGACGTTGCTGAACTAATTTGTTTAGTTCTAGGTATTTTTTTATAGATTCTTTATAAATTATATGTATATATTTATGTCATCTTCATCTGCAAAATAGATATTTTACTTCTGCCTTTCCAACCTGTATGCCTTTTACTTCACTTTCTTGCTTCATTTTAGTAGCTAGAACATCCAGTACTATCTAATCTAATAAAAGAGTAATATGCAAATTAACCATCACTCTGAGACACCCAAGCCACACCCACCAGCAAAGCCACACCCACAAGCAAAGCCACATCCATCAGGAAAGCCATGCCCACCAGCCAATCAGAGCAGCTGTATGCAAATTAACCAAACCAAGATGGTGGCCGGCAGCCATGGAGCTGGAGCAAACAGGAGGCTTCCGTTGCACCAGTGATGGAGTTGAAACCGCCTGCCTAGGCTGGCCAGGACTCTGCTCAAGGCAGCAATGTTTCAATTATAGAAACCACGGAGCTGAAGCAAATAGGAGGCTTTGTTGCCTGACTAGGCCTCCGCTCAAGGCAGCAAAGTTTCAATTATAGAAGATAAATAAACCCCAGAAACCCGATTGCAGCCAGCCTCACTGGGACATTGGGTCAATGGGAGGTTTGGGCAGCCTGAAAATAGCCCTCAGACCCTCAGCCAGGCTGGCCAGGCACCCCAGTACAGACCTGAACCCTGAAGGGACTGTGGGCAGCCTGAAAACGGCCCTCAGCCCCTCACCCAGGCTGGCCACACCCCCATGGGGTGAGGGTTCCCACTGGGGAGCTTGGCCAGCCTGCAAACAGCCATCAGCCCAGCAAGTGGACATCTCCCTAGGGGTCCCAGACTGCAAGAGGGCACAGGCCGGGCTAAGGGACCCCCTGAGTGCACATTTTTGTGCACAGGGCCCCTAGTGTTAAATAAGAGTGGTAAACAAAGACATATTTTCCTTAGTCTTGATTTTAGAAAGAAAACATTCCATTTCTCACCATGAAATTAGTTGTAGATTTTTTTATACATGCTGTTTATCACACTGAAGTAATTCCCCGCCTATTCCTAAGTTGCTAATTTTTTTATCATTAGTATGTATTAAATTTTGTCAAATGTTCTCTCTGCCTCAATTGAGATGATCACATGCATTTTCTTATTTAGCTTGGTGAAATGATATATTCTACTAATTAATTTTTTAAACATTGAACCAGTCTTCCAAACCTGTAATATATCCAATGTGGTCATGGTATATAATGATTTTTATATGTTGTTAGATCCAATTTGTTAGTATTTTGTTGAAGATTTTTGCTTCTAAGTTTAGGAGAAATATTGATCTATAGTTTTCCCTTTTTGTACCTTCTTTGGTGTTGATACGAAGATAAGTAGGTCTATGCCATCTTGTCTAGACTAGAAATCTTCAATCACAGTTTTAAAAAATCTGTTGCTTGTAAATTTTCTCTTTCATAAATACTTGTTTATTTTTTTATTTCCTCTTCCCTACTTCAGGATTTCTTAAGTGACTAGTGGTTCTTACTTTTCCATTCATATAAGTATGGGGTATGAGGAAGCCTAAAAAGAAGTTCCATGTAGATAGGTGGGTAGGGTCTGTCCATTTCACAGTGTTTGGGCAGACAGCAAGCTATCAGTACATAAAATAGTATTAACAGCCCTGACCAGTTTGGCTCAGTGGATAAAGCGTTGGCCTGTGGACTCAATGGTCCCAGGTTCGATTCCGGTCAAGGGCATGTACCTTGGTTGCACGCACATCCTTAGTACAGGGTGTGCAGGAAGCAACTGATCGATGTTTCTCTCTCATCGATGTTTCTAACTCTCTCTCCCTGTCTCTTCCTCTCTGTAAAAAATCAATAGAATATATTTAAAAAATAGTATTAACAAATTTCTCTAGAGAGATAGAACAGAGCAAAGATGTTGCCCCTAGAGTGCACACAAGGAAACCTGCTGATTACAAGGAAGATACTGTCAACAGCAAAACCCCTGAGAGGTATAAGGCACAGCAAGCCAAAGGGAGAAGTGAGAAATGGTAATGAAAACAGAATCATTTGAAGTTCTATATTTGATATTGCCGAAGTTTCTTTCTTTATTGTCTTCTGGGTTGTTTTGTTTGTTTAGCTGCAGATAAGTTCTTCTCTAGTATGCTAAAAATATGATTGGCAGAAGTTAGGGAAGCTCATTTAGTGACAGGGCTCAAGAAAAAAATCTTATTTTGTTCTGCCTTTTGTAGATATCCAGATATTAGATGATTGCCTCTCGGCTTATCCACACATGTTTTCAAGTTGCTATTTTGACTCAGAAGTCTAGAATATATTATTAACCTTTTCTTAGGAAAATTTGATTTATGCCAATACTTGAAGAGAATGGTAGACAGTTTTCATCTAATTTTTCTCTTTATTGGAAGAGAAGAAACATCCCCTGCGTTTTAAAGCACTAACCAATTATAAACTCTTCCACATCCTCTTCTACAAATAACATACTTAAAACTTTACCTTCAATATCTGATATTAATGTTCCTCTTTCCTTCTCAGTTTTGTAAATTCAGTTTGGTAAGTGCCTGGCATGGACATCTATGACAATCCAAGACTCAGCCAAAGGTAGTGAGGGCTCAGCTAAGGAATGTGCTAAAACTTGAAAAAGACCAGCAGTGAATTTATCAAAAACCAAAACCCCTACCATCCAACAAGTAGGTTCACAGGGCAGGCAGAAAACAAAGACACAATGTCTTCATTTGGGGTTTTGTTTTTTTTTTCGATGAAAGGGCTCTCTATAGCCAAGCAGGACTATATAATGGTTTCAGGTACATATCAAAGAGCAGTGCTCCTAGGAATTGGAAAAAGATGTCATTTTTTATAATTACTGACAGTAGTATTGAGTATTTCCAGTGGCAGGGAAGTCACTATTGTAGAAGATTGTTCATACCATCAGTAAATCTTTCTTCCATAAATAGTTCAACATATATAACTCCCTAAAAGAAGCGTGGCTGTGTGTTTCAGTTTTCCCAGAGCAGTTCCAGGTTGTACGATTGTCCTGATATTACTATTAAGTGGACTCCCTTTCATTCTCTAGAGACTACTGGTCGTCTATCTACAAATGTCATATTTTAGTTCTAGTTTTCCCCCTGAAATTAACTACAAGAGGTTCTCAATATAAAAAGATACTTAGTACCCAAAAAAGAAGAGCACTTAAAAGTGAATCCACTTAAGCCCAGCCGGTATGGCTCAGTGGTTGAGCATCCACCTATGAACTGGGAAGTCATGATACGATTCCCAGTCAGGACACATGCCTGGGTTGCAGGCTGGATCCCCAGTGCGGGGCGTGCAGGAGGCAGCCAATCAATGTTCTTCTCTCATCATTGGTGTTTCTATCTCTCTATCCTTGTCCCTTCCTCTCTGAAATCAATAAAAATATTTTTAAGTGAATCCACTTAAAATGGGAAATGAAATCTCATGGTGAAAGTAAAATATATTTTGATTGGGCCAGTACATTAAAAGTGAAAATTGGAAAGTATAGAAAATGTGTATTTATCTTATACCACTAATAACATTTATGTAAGAATTGTATCTTTATACTAATTCCTAGAATTAGTTCTCTTTTTCTTAAGAGGCAATTTTTTTAAGATATAAAATATTGATAGAACATTTACTATGTAACATTTTACTTTTACAATATTACTATAAAGTGGGTAATTTTTGCAAAAATATTCAAAGATTTCAACCATTTTCCCAAAGGTTTTTATTAATCCTTTACTATACTAATTATTCTTGTTTGAGATACTGGTTGAGCCATCTTTGCATGCTTATCTTTCTCCACTCTTCATTTGGACAGCCATGTTTTTCAATAGCTTCCCATTGAATCTAGTAATTCTCCAGCATCACTTTCATAAACTTTATAAAATCCTTCCCTAATTGCAAGATAATTTTCAATTTTTCCATGTAGTAAATTTGCATTGATTTGCATTGTAGTGTGGACCATTTATCAACATTAGACAATGTGGGAGAATAAAAGACCAAAAAAAATATTTTTGATGTGATAGGTGTGGTTATATATCAATATTGAGCAGTAAAGGTGTGTTATGTCAGAGCTTCTGAAACTGAAGGAACTTAATTAAAATTCAAATATATGCTCTGTGTCTACTTTGAGCAATAATAATATAAAGTACCATTTTTGAACATTTACTATATGTTAGGCTCTGTGTTTGGCTGTGTGGATAAAGAACTGAATGTGTATTCCTGATATGAATAGACAATTTAAAAAGCAATTTTGATGAACTAAATGACTAGGAATTAGGTAAGCAAAATGCAGTGGAACCTACAAGTAATCATTGACTTCTTAGTGGTTGGGCTATTTGAAGAAGAGTAGAGTTAGCCATGTAAAACTGTGAGTGGAGGAAGGAGGCACCAGGCAGAAGGAGTAAGACTGTGTGAAGTTCAAAGGTGCAAGCAGAAGGGCACTTTCTAAGAACTGTATTAAGTTTAAAAAAATGGATAGAGCATGGCATGCAAACAAACAGTGTGACAAGGAATGAGACTAAAGAAACTGTTAAAGCTAGGCATTGGCCCAAAAGTACAACCAAAATAAAACCAAGCTATTGTGGCTGAATAAGAATTGAGAAGCATATGTGTATTATATATGTCTCCTTTCCCCTCCCCCTTGACCTTCCCCTGGCCTCCCCTACCCCTTAGTGTCTTGTGTCCATTGATTATGCATATATGCATGCATATAAATCCTTCAGTTGATCTCTTAACCCCCCAATCCCTCCCCAGCCTTCCATATGTAATATTCTTTATAAGATTTTAAGCAATAAAACAAAATTAAAAAAAAAAAAGAATTGAGAAGCAGCCCACCCAATCAGTATCACCCTAACTGCCACCCATAGACTATGATACTGAGGCACCTATTTACAGTTCTCTAACCTATTTTTTGTCACAGTATATTGCTGCTTTCATATCTAATCTAATAAAAGAGTAATATGCAAATTGACCCTCACTCTGAGACACTTAAGCTATGCCCACCAGCCAAGCCAAGCCCACCACCCAAGCCACACCCACCACCCAAGCCACGCCCACCAGTCAATCAGAGCAGCTGTATGCAAATTTACCCAGCCAAGATGGCGGCTGGCAGCCACAGAGCTGGAACAAGCAGGAGGCTTGCCATGGTGATGCAGGAAGCTAAGGTTCCTGTCTGCCTAGGCCGGCTATGGCAACAAATTTCCACAACAAAATTTCAATTATAGAAGATAAATAAACCCCAGAGACCTGCTTCCAGCCTTGGGCTCAAGGAAGCTCTGGTAGCCTGGGTTGTCAGGGGCAATCTGACCTGGGCTCCGGTTAAAGCAACAAAGTTTCAACTTTAGAAGTTAAATAAATTCCAGCTAGCCTCGCTGCAAACAGCCATCAATCACTCACCCAGGCTGGCCAGGCACACCAGCAGGTGGACATCCTCCAAGGGGTCCCAGACTGCGAGATGGCACAGGCTGGGCTGAGGGGACTCCCCCCTCCTCACCAAATGCACACATTTTTGTGCACCGGGCTCCTAGTTAATGATAGATATGTTGGCTTACTAAAAAAAAGAGCTTTTGTGGGAATAAGATGACCAGATTTTAACATTGGTAAAGCGGACACCATTGACCGCTAGGCCGCCGAAAACCATATATTCCCTTCCCATTCTCCTGCCGTTCCCTAGGTTGTCGTGCATTCTTTCCAAAAATTGGGACTTTTTAAAAATGCCACGGGATGCAGGACAAATTGTTAAAAATAAGGACTGTCCCGCCAAAAGCGGGATGTCTGGTCACCTTAGTATAAATACATGTAAAGATAGGTAGATGGATAGATAGAGAGATATATAAAGATAGAGACAAAGACAAGGATTTTTTTTGTAAAAGATTTGAGTATTCCAATTTGTATTTTTTTTTGTTTTCTAACATATGCAGAGTGCATTCATAGTCTTGACTATTTTCAATTCCTATCTCTAACCAACTGAGGTGGGCTCAAGTAATTATTCTAGCAAATTATTCTAGCAAGTTATTTTGGCTAAAGTTCTTATATAGGAGAGCTACAGTTAGCCAAGAAAACAGGACTTCTCAAATATGACCTTGAATATGACTGATTATAAAATTTTATATGAAAGAACATCTTGTAAATCATAACTTTGACTTGTCCTGTCTTTACAGAAAATGAGAAAAAGCTTTTTACTGTAAAATTATGTAAATCTCAGGAAATAACCTACCTTGTGTAATTGAGTATCTTAGGTCAAATTCCCTCAAAGCATACTCTGTGACAGGGATTTGAATATACATGATGAATTGATGGAGGAAAAGTCCTGTGAGGGAGTGATTGAAGCAGGATAGAGAAGGAGTAAGAACTGAATAAGAATGTGGTCTCAGAGCCAAAAAAGCTCTGGGGCATAAATTGTACCACAGAGATTATTCCCTTGAAGCAAGGACTTACCTCTTGTACTCTCATATCACTCATTAAATGGCCCTTCCTTAGATGGAGAAGGATACCTAAGGACCCCTCAAATAAAAGCAATTTCTACAAAGTAGAATGTGATTTGAAGCATTTACAGTCAACATGCACAGCAGCCTAATAAAGAGGATTGGGTAGGGCACAAAAACACAGTTCACCCCTTGGATTGCCACAGTTCTTTCTCACATTCCATTCACTCTATTCAGCATCCAGGCACAGCTACTCTAGGATTCTATTGTCACAATTCCTAGGGAAATTTACAAGAGGGGAGTTTGCAGGTCAATCTATAGTACCTGGTGTTGCAATTAGACTCTAGACCATATTTATATTATTATTCCCATTCTATACCATCAATTCTAGATCTCTCTCATTCTTAGCTTATATTTTTGCTCTTTAGGTGGCCTACCTGATGGGATGACCAAGATCCTCACCCCTAAGAGATACAAGGCCATGGTTGCTCTCTTTGACCATTTATAGTTAAGCTGGGCATAGGAATATCAAACGCCAACTCTATTCTCATCTGCTCCATTATGCAGCAGCATTCCTATTACTTATGATGATCAGAGATAATTACCCTGCCAGTGTGATAACTCCTTTCTGTACCTACTAGTCTACTGACACAAGTTGTTCAGAGTGCTCAGGCAGCAGCCTTACCTTTAAATTGAGTGAAATTCTATGTCTTCTGATGGAAGTATCTCCCTGTCTGGGAACTTGGAGGAATGAAAAGAACAAATCCCACCCGTCCATAAGATCTCTGGGAGTGATAAAGAGAAAGACCACATCTACTTCCATCCTTCAGTTCCAAAACTCATATATTCTATCCAGCTGGGACTCAGTCCATATAACAATCACCCTGCTGCTTGTGCCTCAATATTCTGAAAGTCAATGGAGTTTAGATATGGTGCTGGAGAAACTGGGAGAGTGAGTGTCTTAGATTGCCCCCTTCAAAAGAGAACCTGAAGCAGGGGTGTTAAAGTGAGAGGCTTATTTGGATAGTGATTACAGGAAATTCTCACAGAGATGTGGGGAAATTAAATGGGGAAGAAATGGAAAACAGTATGCATGCATTAATAAACAGGTTACGTCAGTGGGCAACTTTGAGTCAATCCCAACAGTGACCTATGGAGAGATGGTAGAATACATCTCAGAGTTTTTCACCTGAGGGGCTACGAAGCTGGGGTATTTATTCTCCGATTCCCATCCATAATTGGCTGAGGGATCCTCTTCAGTACTTCCATCTTGCCCTTCCATGTGGGTGACTAAGAGAGCCCTCAGGAAGAGAGTTGTAGAAGTTGGCAGTAAGATACTGTTGGGAGTGGTAAATGCCAAGGGGATATGGTAAGGACACAAAGAGAATTTGTTCAAAGTAAGTACCCTAAAAGAATGAAATTGAATTTCTACCACCAATGTAAATAGATATGTAGATAGTTAGCCTGAATTACTTAAGTGGAAAGAAGTTATATTTCTCATATTTTGTTGATGAGCATTTATAAATCTTACATTTATGGGAAAATAAAATCAGAATGTTTTTGTTCACCACCAGAGCTATGAGAAGGATGACTGGACTGAAATCAAGAAATTGCAATATGGCTCCCAATGGGCCTCGTTTTCTCCCTTGGTGAAAAGGCAAGCACCTAATTCCAAGGAACTTTGTTTCTGTAAAAAGCATTAAAGTTCTGGGGTAAGAGAAACTATAAAATGACACCATAAAAGTTGACAGATCTCAATATACTGGTAAAGAAGTACCAATACCATATATCAGAACTGCATTAGCCAAGATCCTGTAATTACAGATATTTAATAAAATTAATTTAATGGCTAGCAATCCAAACTTGTAAAAGCACATATGAGAATCAAATAAAGTGGAATAACATGCATTTTAGACTTTTTAAGAAAATTGTGGACTAATAATTTCTGCAGCAACCTTATATCAAAACAATCCCGACCTCATAAACACTCTGAACTGAGTCTGAAACTCTAAAGCAAACCAGATACAGAATCTTCTGTTATTAGGGTACAACAGTAGGAATAATCAAAAAAAGCTCCAACTTAAAATAGAATTAATACGACTATAGTCAGAAGATTTGAGGTTTGGTTTTATCTTCAGCACTTATATAACTAAGTAAACATGAAGAACTTTCTAAGCTTTGCTGAGCCCATAGCAGCTGAGATAATATATATAAAAGTACTTCATTAATTACATATGTTTAACATGATTAAGAGCTTAGTTTATGTTTTAATAATAAAAGTGCAGAGCAGAGACAATTAACCAGATACAACAAATAAAAATCTCATAGTGTGAAATTAGAAAGCAAAGATGGATTCTCATTCTCGGTAATTAAGGCAGTTTTGTGTAGACTATTAAAAGAAAACCAGGAGCCTGGCTGGTGTGGCTCAGTGGTTGAGCATCGACCCATGAACCAAAATATCACTGGTTGATTCTCAGTCAGGGCACATGCCTGGGTTTCAGGCTTGATCCCCAATAGGGGGCATGTAGGAGACAGCCAACCAATGTTTCTCTCTCATTGATGTTTCTATATCTCTATCATTTACCCTTCCTATCTCTCTAAATCAATTTTTAAAATACATATTTAAAAAGAAAAAAATAGGAAATTTTGCCGGTATCCTACAATTTCTGGTTCTTATATTTATCCACTCCTCTTTCCTCCTGAATGGAGCTATGTGACTAGTTCTAGGACAATGGTCTGTCAGCAGGAGTGATGTCTGATTCTACTGGGCTAAAGCTTTGACTGCCAATGCAAAGCCCTCCAACATTCTCTTCCCCTACCAAGGTGACTGAAGAGGTCTCAGCTCAGATGGTGAAACCAAAAGATTTAAGCTGCCTGGATAAATGAATTGCCAAATGGAGGAATATTTCCCTGAAGAGTCACATGGACCCACAACAGATTTTTACATGAGGAGGAAATAAAGCTATATGAAACTTTGAGTTTGTTTTTGTTTGTTTGTTTGTTTGTTTGTTTGTTACTGCAGCATAACTCAGCCTATTCTGACTAGTACAATCACTGTGACAACAGTTAAGGACTGTTAATAGAGTTTTTCAGATGGTTAACTTTAGGTATCTGTACCTCATAAATAGTTTTAATCAAGAAAGCTTTTATTTTATTCAAACCCTTCAATTCACTACTGGTCTTCAGGTTGCATTTTCACAATGCAAGAAAATTGGTTGGTTTAGTAAAGTCAATTTAAAAAAATGTTACTTTCCTTCACAAATGTTCTTCCATAGACATGTTTACAGAATCTCTACTGGATTTTTCCACTATCCCAAATTTATTTTATATTATTTATATAATTGTAGAATAATGCATCTGGCCAATTGCAAAGTGGTTCCCAAGATTAGAGAAAGGAGATGACTTTGTTATTATCCTATATAATAAAAGGGTATTATGCATATTGACCCTAACAGCAGAACAACTGGGAATGACTGTTCACTATGACACACACTGACCACCAGGGGGCAGACGCTGAATGCAGGAGCTGCCCCCTGGTGGTCAGTGCGCTCTCACAGGAGAAGCTCTGCTCACCCAGAAGCCAGGCTGCCAGCTGCCAGCACAGCGGTGGTGGTGGGAGCCTCTCCCACCTCCTCTGCAGTGCCAAGGATGGCTGACTGCAGCTTAGGCCTGCTCTCTGCTGGCAAGTGAACATCCACTAAGGGCTCCCGGACTGCCAGAGGGATGTCTGACTGTCAGCTTAGGCCCAATCCCCTGGGGAGTGGGTCTAAGCCAGCAGGTAGACATCCCTTGAGGGATCCCAGACTGGGAAAGGGCACAGGCCGGGCTGAGGGAACCCCCCGACCCAAGTGCACAAATTTTTGTGCACTGAGCCTCTACTTTATTTACAATCCTACATTTTTCTGAAAGGATTTGGGACACAAATAATGAATTAATCTCTAATTTCCTTCACTGGTGTTACTTATTCCATAGCAAACTGCACTGCTATGAACTAATTACAAAAGGACTGGAATTAAGTATAATGTCATTTGAGCCATCTATACTAATAAAAGAGTAATATGCTAATTAGACCAAATAGACCAAACATCTTCTGGATGTCATTCTGGATGTCCTTCCTGATAAAGCCAGGGCTTGGAAAAAGCCACCTGGGACCCCAGGTGCCTGTGGCCAGCCAGGGTCCCGGATGCCTATGGCTGGCTAGAGGGAGGGAAGCCCAGGTCCCAGTTGACTGTAGCCGGCCTGAGAAGTGAACCCTGGGTCCCGGGTGAAGGGGTTAAGGCAGAGACAGTGAGGGGTGATCAGGCAGGCAAGCGAGTGGTTAGGGGAGATCTGGCAGGTAGGCGAGTGGTTAGGGGTGATCACGTAGACAGGCAGACAAGCATTTAGGAGCAGTCCCGGATTGTGAGAGGGATGTCTGACTGCCTGTTTCAGGATTGGGCCTAAGCCAGCAATCAGACATCCCCCAAGGGGTCCCAGAGTGTGAGAGGGTACAGGCTGGGCTGAGGGAACCCTTCCCACGCACAGATTCCATGCACCAGGCCTCTAGTCCATTTTTAAATATTATAAAATATGAATTATAAATCAGGATAATGAACAGCTATTAATATGTCTCTACTATTACCACAAAATTTCCATGACTTTGGGAAAATTGTTTACATTCTATTATCAATAAATTAGAAATGAGTTGGCCATTCCAACGATATGATAATGGGAGAGACAGGTATCACTGAGGAAAGGATGTGGGAACTTGTATAGAAAATAAGAAAACATTCCAAAGGGTGTTCTGCTCAGTAGAAGGACTTGCAAAGTAAAATCAAAAGAATATTTCATTTCAAATTGCAGTGGTGTTTTAATGTCTCCTTTATTTTTCAAGAATTGACTGGAAAAGAGTAACTGCCATTTCGAGTGGAGGGGGGTTGGTCAGGAGGTGGATCTCTGAAAGGAATGCTTTGTTTCTTTCCTACCTGGCTTGGATCTGGTCACAAATCAATGTCACTCACCTTTAAGATATGTGGTTTGATGGTTTGGAGTTGGTTTTTTAATCCTCACCTGAAGACATGCTTAGGGAGAGAAAAGGTAAGAGAGAGAGAAAAAACATCATTGTGGAAGAGAAACATCAACCAGCTGCCTTCCCTACATGCTCGACCTGGGAACCTGGGCATGTGCCCTGATAGGGAATGGAATCGACACTCTTTCAGTGCATGGGATTACTTCCAACCAACTGAGCCACTCCAGTGAGGCTTGGAGTTTTGTTTTTTATTCTTATTCATGCTGAAGACTGATGTAGTAGTTGTGAACCTGTGGTACCTGGGCCGCCAGCAACAAGATCACCTGGGAGCTTTTAGGAATCTGCTGAATTAAAAACTTGACATGGAGTAAGGCAATCTATTATAACAAGTCCTGCCTGCGGTCCTGATGCATGCTGAAGTTTGAGAAACATTGAACAAAGGGGTCTTTCCTTCGAACTTTTAAAAAATAAATACCCCAATCTATTAAATGCATGCTAGCATTCAGAGATCAGAGATCAACTGAGTACCTGTAAGACATTTTCTAACATTTAGACTCCTATTTTCTGATTCTCTTAGATTAAGATCTGACTCCCTAAATTTCAAAATGAAACCAGTTTTTATGTTTAAGTAATAAGCCCTTAAAAATATGTGACTTACATTGGAAGCGCTGACACAATCTTAATGACAGCATTGCAAATGGTGATGCTATAATTAAGCTTCGATCTCCTTTGGAAAAAAAAAAAAAAGGAGGCTAGAACGTGAAGAAGGAGGTTACTGTTCAATGAACTGCTCTGTCATTTGCCGCAGTGATTCTTAATTGTGTCTCATTACAGCAAGATGATCATTACTCTACTTGTCTGTCTGATTTAGAGACCACTAAAAGTGTCTTGTAACACACAGCCGTCTCCCTTGCAACAGTCCTTTAGCTCTCACCCTCATTACTCAGAATCTGTCCAATTATTTGTCATTAAAGTAATAAAAAGGACTGCAGCAGAAAATGTGGGAGGTAACTGTTGGAGGTCTGCCCGGGGAGGAAGAAAAAATGCAAACTGTTTTCAAGGCACTGGGAAGGTGACATCGTTAATTAAGTGTTAGGGAATATGCAAATCAGTCCCACTCTCAAGAGACTGTAATAAAACTGAGAAAACATTATTATCACTGCAAGTAAGAGAAGGCTGTGTTCCCCCATCTGGAAGTCTGTGTCATTTTCTGGTGGAGACTCAAACAAGAAGGGAAGGGAGCTGGGAGAGAGATAAAGAGGGTGGAGTTGTTCAGGGCCATTGAGTGTGCTCAGGCTGTTAAGTGTTCAGAATTAAGGTATCAACACGGAAGGCCAGTGGATTACAACTTTTAATGAGGGCTGTTTGTCTAATCACAGGATTTGCACACCCAATTTCCTCTGCAAAATGACTTACAACTCATCAGCAGGCAGTGTTTTTGTAGGTTAAAGGAAGGGGAGAGGAAGTAGGGGGAGGCTAACAGCTGGTATAGTAGGCATCTTGGGTGTTGTTTTTAAGGTGGTAATGAAGCAAAGCACTTAGAAGAATGTGGACATTTGCTTACTTATTAAAAATATACCAAGCACTGACAGGGGCCTCTGGACCATTGCTCAAGCTGGAACCTCTGCCTTTTCTTCATTCTCCTATATCTTGTTACCCTGGCCAACTCTTTTTCTTATCTTTGGAAGTTTATAGTGCCAATTACTCATGAAAACTATGCTTTATTTCAACTCCAGATAAGTATACCGAAGCTAAAACAGTGTGCTTGCTATGCAAACATAGCTCCAAGATAAGTTTTCTGGCTTCCTTATTTCATCCAGTTGCAGATAGTTACATAAAACTTTCCTAAAAGGAAATATTGGAGCTGAACCTGACCCTAGAGTTTCCCAGGGAGACTTTTATTTTATCACAATGAAATTAAAGTCTTCTTAGAACCTTTAGGAAAAGTTATCTTGCATACTGCATCAGCTAACTGCTGCTTAGCAAATCATCCCAAAACTTAGATGCTTAATTATTACTAAGGAGTCTGTATGTCAACTGGGTCTGTGAGCGTTGATCAGCTGGTGGTTGGGTTAAGGTTAGGTTAAGTAGGCTGAACTTGCACACATGTTTGGGTATCCGTTGTCTCTAAGTTCTCAGAGAAAGGGCTTAGTTTGGACATCTGAGCTCTCCTCCATGGCACCTGTAATCCTGCAGGAGATTGTTGAAGGCTGGTGGCCGGGTTCTGAGTGGAAGCATGCTAAAGGTTGAGGCATAGGTTTGGAGCCTGTGTGTTCTCATTTTTGTCGCATTCAATTAGCCAAAGGATTAATTCTAGAATCAAGAGGTGGAAGTTTACTTCATTACTTGATGAGAGGCGCTATAATGTCACTCTTCTAAGGGCTTGGAGATAGGCAGGATTGAAGAATCAAGGTACTCAATTCCCATTTGTGGGCATGGACAGAAGTGAATATCCTGAACTGGATGGGTCATGGAGTATCTTATTTATGCCAAGAACTACTCTTAAGAGACGGTAATAAAACTGAGAAATTTGGGCTCCTCCCAACCACAGAATGAACTTCCTTACTATATTAATTTCCTGAGGATGCTGCAACAAATTACTACTAACCCAGCGGATTCAAAAAATATCAATTTATTCTCTGGTAGTTGTGGAGGTTAAAATCCTGAAATCTTCCTCTTCTAAGTATCCTTGTCATTGTATTTAGATATTGAAGAGTATGTTCACCTCCTCTCCTCCCCCTACCCCACTATTTTTGCTGATGTAAATCTTCCATCTTTATTCAGGAACTAGAACACAAAGGGCCATGAAACACTGACTCAAAGAAATCTCTCTAACTAGAGGAAATGAGTAGGAATAAGGCATCTTTTGAAATAACAAAAGCTTCATATTGGATCAAAGATCACTAGATATTATCACTTCCATACCTCATTTGCTGGGTCTTCTCAACTATGAAACCTGAGGAGCTAGGAATCAGAAATCAATTCTAGTTCCTACATTACTGTGTATTTATTTTTCAAAGCCCTCCAGGAGGAAGAATATTACCTGCCTACTTTTAATGAGTGCAATCCTGTTGAAAGTGATAGATAATTACCAAGTCAAGTACACATTAATATTATGTAAAACACTGGCATGTTTCTGTGCTGCATTCCATTGAACTGGATCACTCTGATGACCAAATAATGAATTAGAGCCCAATTAGGAAAGCACTGTGTGTTTAATGCTAACCTTCTCCTATGTCTCCCCAGTACCTTGACAACAAGTACACACACAAAAAGGACATGAATGCATCAGTTTCTCATTTTTATAGGCAATGAATATGCTTTCCAGACTGATGCCTCCAAGAATAATTTTTATACAAGTTTGTCACATAAAAAGAATTCATCCACATAGTGGGCTTGTTCCAGACTTGTGTGGTAGAATGAATATAGGTGCCAACAGATAGCTGCAGTTACCCTTGGGGAATAGGGACAGAGTTCATCCATTGTCCAACTTCATATTAATGCAACATAATAGAAGTTGATATACTGTAGTTTTCTACTTATTATCATTGCTTATAAATAACTAGAGGCCCAGTGCACAAATTCGTGCATGGGTGGGGTCCCTCTGGGTAGCCTGCAGGGATTGGGCATTGGCAAGTTGGTGCTAATTTTACTAATATTTTGTGGTGATGGAGAATTCCCATCACATACCAGATGGCTATAACCAAAAAGAACAATTTATTAGACATCTTTGTTTCCCCACCATTTCCTCTCCTTTTTACCATCCGCTTTATGACTTCCTTCTCCCTTTTTCTCTGTAATTTCTTAAAGTGCTTTTTATCAATTTAGTTCTTCCCTTGGTTTGAGTATCCGATTTACTAAAACAAGACTTCAACAGAAAAGAGAGTTGGCTAATAATAATTTTGACTTCTCTCTACATAACTTAGTGACAATGTTGTTACTCCAGAAGGGAAAAACCACTTTTTTAGTGCATGCTATATATCTAGATGCTTTTATACAAGCCCTAGCCAGGTAGCTCATTTGGTTGGAGCACTGTCCCAATCTGCCAAGGTTCTGAGTTTGATCCCTGGACAGGGCACATACAAGAATCAACCAATAAATGCATAACATAATGGAACAGCAAACCAATGTTTCTCTCTCTCTTTCTCTCTCTCTCTTTCTACCCCCCCTTCATCTCTCTCTCTTGAAAATCAATAAATTAAAATATTTTTAAATTCAAGATTAATGCACTATTCTCATTTTTACATAGAATGGAATTGAGTCTCAGAGTTCATTGATTTGTTCATGTCCACAGAGTTAATAAGTTGAAGAACCAGGTTAGGGCTCCAACCACATAAATTTTGCTTATTCCTCATTGAATGACTTGACACAAAGTCCCCTATAGATACTCAAAATATTAATAGACTAAATTTATACTCAGTACAAATGAATTTATACCTGCAATCAAGACCATCACTTCTGTAACTAGGCGAGTACTTAAGGGCTATAAGAAAAATTGCAATCACAAGGGACAAGCTGTGTAAGTCATTTGGTATATGCAAATTCCTTCTAAAGCATCTGGAAGCCAGAATTTCAAGGGTAAAGAAGTAGAACAAGTTTCACATTCCCAGAATAAAGTGGAAAATATAGTCCTCATTTATAACAGTGCTGAAGCAACGTAATTTCCTTTGGCCTCTCCCCATCACTGACAAAAGAGACAAGTTCTATTTCCCTTCCTTGGACATTGAAATAAGAGTTTTGAAATTTACTCAGGTATTTTGGCAGAGAATGTTTTTGTTCCTCAATTGCTCTTTTCCTCTTGGAACACAGGTAGGTCATAGTTCTCAGCCTCCTACATAATTGAGTTCTGGCCAACAGAATGTGGACAGCAGTGGTATCTGCCACTTCCAGCTCTGGCCATGGACTCTACTTACACCATCCCCCCGCCCCCCGTCACTGTTGCACTTGTTTTTGCAATATTTAGAGACTGGAGTACGTGTAATATGGAGAGAACTTATATCCTTGAGTCTCTTGGTTTGGTTTTCCTGAAAGCACAACCTTGCAAGGGAACTTAGGCAAAAGTGGTTTATTAGAACAGTGATCCCAGAAAGCAGGATGAGGAAGCAGGTTACTGGTCTGCTTCCTGATATCTCCTGAGAGTCCTGCAAATTATCCCCCAGGACTGTCTACCCAAAGGTTGGAAGGTAGAAGCATCTGTGCCCCCTGTCATCTGCCATCCTTCCATTAGCTAAGAGCTGCCCTCAGGGTATAAACCTCCTGTTGTTCTAAGCTGCACAGGAGCTAAGGCTGAGTGAACTCTTCCCACACCTCCTGAGGGATTCTGGAGTTCAAGGATCCCCTGGGAGAGAGCAAGGATAAGGAACAGGATGCATGCTTGGAGGTGAGATGCTGCCTGCAAGAATTGTTCATACCAGTCAGCATCCATAATCAGAGACCCACAATGTGTCCACTGAAAGACACTGTGGCATACAATGCCTCCTCCCCTAGCAACCAACTCACACTGAACTATGACCTGAGTTAAAAATAACCTTTTACTGTGGCAAGTCCATGAACTTTCGGGCTTTTGTTTTTTTGTTTTGTTGACTTGTCTGTTACCCTGGTTAAAACTGCTAAGAGAGTGGCCAACCCAGAACCCATGATGTTTTTGGTTTTGTTTTATCCATGATGGGATGTTTTATCAACATTATCAGTTAGATGTTAGATATTCAGATATCTTAGAGGCAGACCATGATAAAGTAATAATTATTTTTCCTAAGCCTCACTGACAACTTGAAAATGTAATGTAAATTTTAGCAAGACTGAAATTTTCTATTTTTTAAATAATGAAGGTATTTAAAGAATAATAATATTCATCATATTGGAAGAAGGGTGGCAGAGTAGTTGTATACAATAAATATATTGCCAATTATGGGAATTATAAATTGCTAATCTTTTCTACTAATTAATTTGTATTCATTAATACTTATTAATGATATGTATATATCAACAATATTCTAAAAATTCTCAAGTTTAAATTCTTAGGTTCTTAAGCTATCTAATTAATCTATTTATTTGCATCTTGCCTTAACAAATTTATCAATAAGGCAAGAAGTATTTACAATTACTCCTTTGAGCCTTCTAGAAAGTGTTCCCTATGAAAATAGTCATAAATTCAAAGATTTAAGGCCAAAGAAAATAATGCTCCATTATTTATAATAGCACACAATTGGAAATGAACTGAATGTCCAACAATTGGAAACTCATTAAATTACAGCATCTCCATATAATAGACTGTTACGTGCTCATCATAAGTCATGCTTTCAAGACTATTTAATGTCCTCGGGAAGTGTTCATGCATAATTTTAAGTGAAAAAAAGGTACAAATTTAAATATGCAACATAGTATGTAGCACAAAATATACATAAATAAATTAACAATTGGAGAAAAATATATTAAAACATTAACACTGTATCAACATTTTAACAGTGCACCTGCTTGCAATATGATTATGGCTAATTTTAATTTTATTGCTTTGCTTTTTTTCTACTTCCTAAATTTTGCTTTTATAAGTATGAATATACAGAGTGTCCCCAAAAAGGTATACATGCTTTTAACAGCTGATAGCTCAATTTTGAAAATGAAATGTATTTTAAAAAATACTGACTTTATAATTATTCAAAGTGTGCGTATACATTTTGGGGGGGACACCCTATATATTTCCTTTGCTATTGTAAAATTATTAAAATATTTTAAGTTGCCTTTTCAAGGGTATTTTATATATAATGATGGGTCTAATTTGGGTACAATCCAGGCGTGTTGGAAGAATTGATGAGACACATGGAGCCTTTTGCTAGCAAACTTTGGAGCTGGTGGACAAGGTTATGTAGAGTATGTTATATATAGCATTTAATGAGGGCAAAAGTGTTTCAATAGGAATGTTATCATGTTGCTCCATGGCTCCCCCTGTCTTCAGAACACAGCTCCAGCTCCTTAGCATGGCACAGAAGCCCTTTCTGATCCAGCCCTTGCCTGACGCCACAGCTGACCTCATGTCTTGCCCACAGGCACCTGCTCACCAGCCACAGTGATTTCCTGGAAGTTCTGGGAAAATGTAGTACTGCCTCTGGTCTCAGTGCCTTTGTTGTGTTTGGAAGGGAAAAGGAGAGAGTGAGCAGAAAGTGTGAGAGAGAGAAAGAAGAAAAGCCGGGATACGGGTGCATTATCACAGTTACCACTGTGTGCCAAGGGACTCGCTATAATGGGGCTTCCTGATAAGCCTAGAGAGGGCCTCCCAGGCTTCTCTACCCAAAGGACAAGAGTGAAGGGCATTTAGTGATGGATTCCCATCTTCTGTTGGTTAGCAGTTGCCCCTGGGGCATGAACCCCTTAGATTTCTGAAGTGCATACACACTAGGGCTGTCTCCCTTTCTCAGGAACCCTCTTGACTTACTACTGCTTGCCATTGAAGATTTATTTCATAGTTTCTTTGGAAAGACTCCCCAGATGACCACCCTCCCCCCCAAAAAAACAACTCCTTTAAGTATCTCTTCTCCAAGCATCCTTAGCATAATGCTCTGCTAACAAAAATAGCATTGATCGTACGTCCTGTCATCATGAACCATGTAACTCAGTCTTCTCTCCACTACCGGTGCTACAGAGCAGGCAGCAGATCGTTCACATGCCCTTTTCTGCCAGCAAATTTGCTTTCTCAGTCAGATTTGTTTTGACTTCATCATTAATGGTCCCTTTATATCCTCAGTTTTGACTTTTAGAAGACACTTTTTTAACCTGCTGGCCCTCCCTAAAATTCCCCGGCTGAAACAGGTTGAGATTCACTTTATCTTCCTCAATATGCTTTCCACATTGCATTTGCTTTTATTCATTAGAAATGCCAAGGGGAGTTTTCCATGTTACATTGAATTTTTATTTTGTACAATGGCACAAAGACAAAAATACACATAATGATGCTAGGTTTTATCAACAGTTATTCAGACATATTCTCAGCAAAATTTGTTGAGTGTTTCTGTCAAGCTTCTTAAAGGGACCCTCCTGCTTCTCTATTCCACCAGACAGCGGCACTCAGTCTTTCTGATAAATACATACTAACATATATTAAAAATATATAAATTTAAGTAGACAACAAATTATTTGCCTTCCCACGATACACATAGGTGTCAGTCTGATTGTGGGTTCTGGTTGTACCATATTTTTAGTTGTGCTTTTGTTTAATTTTTGCTTCCTCTATACAGATAGAGGCATGCCTAGCTAACTATCCTGTGACCTCAGACAGCTATAGGCAACCCTTAAGACTTACAGAGGGGCAACTGAAAGTATCAAGTGGCCACAGAGTTTTTGAGCCAATCAGACCAAAATTGAAGCCATTGAATACTAATAATGTTTAAGTAATTCAAAATTCTTTTCTCATAAACAAATTGATACAAAAGACAGTCTGTAATCTAGACCTGGAGTGAGAGAAGTTTTTCTGTTCAAGAACAAGATAGTAAATATTTTAGACTTTGTGAGCCATGTGACCTGTCTTAAGTACTCTCTGCTGTTGTCATGCTAAAGTTGCCACAGACCCTAGGTAAACAAATGGGAGGTCCTGTGTTCCAATAAAACTTTATCTATAAAAGCAGCTGGTGGGCCACATTTAGTCCATAGGCTATAGTTTGCCAATCCCTGGTTTAGATAAATAAGTATTATTCTCAAAAATCTAACGAGTTTAAAAGAAATCTACTCCTTCCAATAATTAAGCTTTTATTTACCAGGATGACTATAGGGTGACTAATTCTTTTATCAAAGCCAAAGTAGAAAATTGACTCCCTCCTCTAACACAAAATACAGCACTTAGGTAGCTTGACTTCTGTAGAATCCTACTGATTGAGCTCCATTTTTTGTTTGGTTTTCAGCAATACCCAGTAATTCAGGGCAAAGTGTATGCTAAGTAAGGAAATCTAATTATGTTCAAATACTCAGAATCCACATATTTTTATTAAAAGTAACAGGAAAAAGCTAATTCGATTTCCTAATGTGATACACAAACTCAAACTTCCTGTGTCAGAGATTCCCTGGTAATCCTGGAAGGCTCCAATGGAGGAGAAAAAGATACGCCTCTTGGAAAAATACAACTGGCGGGTTGTGTATCTGCCCACCTTTGCTCTGTCTTGACCAGGTAATTTCGGACTGAAACTAGACTTACACTGATTAGAGGTTTATAGGTTATAGTTTTCAAAGAAATCAGGAAAGAGGTTCCTATGCAACCTTACAAGGAATCTATTTCCTGTTCAGGGTTTAGTTTCACTCGAATGAAAGAAAATTAAATATGACTCTGAAGAACATGAGTGCATGTAAAAGTTATTACCAAAGGATTGCTGAGAGCGATAAGGAAGTGTGTGAAGACTCAGTTACCCAGAAGTAAGCCCCAAACATTTACACATCCCTCCCTGAGCTGCTCCTCACTGCCAGGTGCTCCAACTGTAATTTATTGGCCTCGGTCCTATTTATGATCTTTTTTAGACAGAAATAAGGAATAATTGATTTAGATCAACTCACACTGATAAACAGTTTTTAGAAGTAGCTTCCTTTAAACAGAAATAATGCATCTGGCTATTAGCATAATTAGGTTTTGAATTTGTATTCTAAACCAGGCTTGCTGTTTTTTCTTTTAACTTTGACATTATGGATCTCTTCGGCAGTTTTCTAGTGATTGTGACTCCCTTATCAGAATAAGTATATTAAGTTCATAAAGTAAAATACACAAATAAAATATGTGTGAATGCAAGGGAAACCAAATTTATTGAAATACAATTGTCAACATATTTAACACCTTATTATTATTATTATTATTATTATTATTATTATTTCTCCTGCCTCTACTTCTTTTTTGCAGTTCTTCAACACTTTGTCATGCCTGCTGTTTGTTCTCTGAGTAAATAGGTTGAGGGACCAAAAAAAAAACTTTAGAGAAGACAAAAGCCTCTGTCTTTTTAAGATTCCAAGTAACTTTCAGGTAAGCCTGCCAGTAACAGAGGAATGCAAAGGAATGCAGCCAGCTGAGAAACACGAAGCTTCTCTCACCTACTCTAGTTCTCAGTAAACCATGGATTCACCTCATCTGTGCACAGAACATGTCTCCCTGTGAACAGTGGGCATATTCTCTGACTATATCATTACTCTTCCAACCAGCTCCCCATACCTAGGGACGCCTCCCCATCATCCAGACCTCAGCTTAGAATATACATCAGTTCTGGGAACTTTCACTGACTCCAGGATTGGGCAAGGTTATCATACATTGCATGCCAATTGCTCTCTAAATAATAGAGAATTTACCAAGCCATATAATAGTTTTCTATTTGCCATTAACGTGTCTTTCCAGTGCCTGGTACAATACACAGAGATGCAATGAGTATTTGTTGGGGGAAATATCCAAACAAGATAGGCCTTCCCACTACTTCTTCATTATCATTCTATGCTGTTATACCAAAGCTATATTCCCCCCCCCCAAAAAAAAAAACCCTCTGCATTATGGATGGTGTAAGACACCTCTTTGGGATAAGAAAGAATTCATATTAATGACTGAGTTGCAAAATCTCTGGTTGAATTTCAGAGAAAGGACCCCAACAAGCTTCTGAAAGGAGCACAGAGCCCCTTCTTTCCTCCTTTCAATAGTATCTGGATGGGAACTCCAGGAAGCTTCTGGGAAGAGAAGAATGTTCTGTTTCTTGATTAGAGTCCTTGTTAAAAAGTTACCTGAGTCTGTTCTCTTTGTGAAAATTCATTGAGTTGTTTATCATTTTCAAAACTTTTCGTGTCTATGTTTTAATTAATTTTATTTTATTTTTTTTCAGAAAAAAAAATCTAACTGGGTATGGTAGGCAAGAAAATGTTCCTCAAAACTGTCTACATCTTAATAGCTAAAACCTGCGAATGAGCTGCCTTATGTGGCAAAGGGAGTTTGGGGTTGCAGATGGAATTGAAGTTGTTAATGAGCTGATCTTAAAATAGGGAGCTAATCCTGGATTATTCACGTGGTCCAAATGTAATCACAAGGTCCTTTAAAGTAGAAGAGAGGTCCTAGTGATGTGATATGATGCGAGAAGGACTCAACTCGCCATTGCCAGCTTTGAAGATGGAGGAAGGGGCTGCAAGTCAAGGAACGTAGTAGCCTCCAGAAGCTGGAAAAGGCAAAAACATGATCCTACCCTGAGCCCACAGAACATGGCCCTGCACTTGGAGAGCCACACCAGAACCTGACCTCCAGACTGGAAGATTATAAATCTGTGTTGTTTGAACCACTAAATCTGTGGTGATTTGTTTCAGCAGCCACAGGAAACCAATACACTGAGAGACATCAATTTCTAAATACCTCTGAAATGAGAATTTAATAGATTAAAAAAAAAGATAGCCTTCAGGCAACATAGAAGAGTTACAGAACAAAATCATAATCCCTAATGAGGCAAAATAATCTTGCTTATGGGTACAGACCCAGCCTCGATGTTAACTCTGTGTCCCATCTGTGACCAGGGACAGCAGATCTCAGTGAAGAAGAGAGTTAATGGCTAATGTGTCCCCAGATGACCTAAACCTTGGCAGGTGGCCAGCTTAACAAGGTGTTAAGGAGAGGGCAGATAAATCTGGATAGCTACAAAAAGAAGTAGTGCAGTAAGAAAGAGAAATGAGTAGAAAAGTCTCGCATGTCCTTGAACTTACACCTTATGACATTCTGTTGAGCAGTATTCTCCAACTTTGTTCAAAATTTCAAAGCTCAAATGCCTGATACGACTTTCAAGTCAAAACCAGACTTTGCTCCCAAACTACAGAAGCCATATTAAAAGGAAAACAGTACCGATAATTCTTGGAACATAAGTATATTAAAAACTTTACTTTCACTTTACATATGCAAAAATGACTTGAGTAAAAAATGAGTAAAAGTATGATAAGAATAGGTAATAAGATGAGAGTCATAAAATTGATTCTCAACCTTTAAGTATAGTCAAACAATATTCCTGAAACCCTAAAAACGAGAAAACATGATCTCTGTACCATTTCCTTTCCTTCTAATTAGGAAATATTCAATGTATCTAGTAGAAAAATCTCTTCTTATTCTCTCATGCACACATATATACACATCCACAAAAAAAGTGGCTATAGGCTTGATTTTTATAGGAATGACATTTTACCCAGAAATTATATATATAATCCTATATAATATACTCACAGGAGAAATAAGAGTTTCTCCCCTCTTCAAATTAGAATATTCCTTTCCCATTTTGAAAGTGACCCCCTGGTTCAAAACAGTATTCACCTGTAAAGTCAATTTCCAGTCCCACAGAGTAACGCTTATTCTTAATGCTATCATTCCCATGAGAGAACAATTTAGTTCCATCCTGAGACCTGGGACTGAGATGAGAGCAAAGGTTCTGGAATCATAAACTTTCTATGTCAAATCCCAAAACTGAATGGAGGAAAGAAGGGCCACTGTGCTCCTTTCTGAAACTCATTGGGGTCTTTTCTTGGTGGTTTTGGAGTTACAAACTGCCTCCTGTGATGTGCTCTTTAATTTTCTATCCTCCTTGCCAACATGAAGAGGGACCTGGGAAGGTGAACCGAGGAAGGTTAACCCACACACAATATGCATTACCCATTGCCCTTTCCTGATTTCAAATTATATATATAATTATAATTATATAATTAGTATATAATTAGCAAAAAAAGGAAATCCATGCCTTCTGGTGATGAAAAATTAGGAAATCAATAGGTGGCTGCCTCCATTGAGGCTCAGGGGGATTTCGGGTCGTCAGTTGGGGCTGCCAGTTATATCTGAGATGGCAACACAGGCATCCTCTTCAGGCCTCAAAGCACTGAGCAGATGCCCCACTTCTAGGCTGGCTGGCTCTGAAGATTTGCAAAGAGAAATGAAAAGATGACATTGATCTGTGAAAATGTAGGTAACAACATAGAAGCAATACACTTGCTTTTAATACTGCCAGGAAGCCTAGAAAACAAAAGATTTGTGTACATTTCTTAAAATGAAGAGAAATTGCTTTCTCCTACTGTTACCACAACACTACCGATAAAGCATTCCTGCAAGCATTGTTTGCTGCTTCGTATACCAAGAAGATGTGCTTAGGAAGTTGTTATGGGTCTGCCCTCTTAGGTGTTGGAGGATATATAGCACTTTTTACCCTTAATTGTGTGTTGCCTTGATTTTATGGCCTGCTTGCACAGCGCCGCATTCTTTTAGTGCTGTCTAGGGGATGGAAACATTTATTGATGTACAGAGCTTTCTATGTTCATAAACTCCTGCATATGGGGACTTGAATCAACCTTTTTGTGTAAATTTCTTCAGTGACATTATCCTTCTCTAAACACTGTGAACCCCCAGCCAACTGAAGAAATAAACAATCAGGCTTGTGTATTTGTATTCAGGCTATTCCCGGTGTTGTGAGGTGCCGTGCAGCGTACAGTTCCAGCACCGAATAAATAAACCATTGTTGTATTCATGCGCTTAGCTTTATGAACAGTAGAACTCCAGGATTGTTTTGTTCCATTCCAAGCCTCAATGATAGATTTTAGAGAAATAGTCTACTTAATCAGCACCACTGGATTTCCCCCCCAAGATAGATGTAGTGTCTCCTGTAACAATTAGTAATTTTGGAACTGTGTTATAATTTGTGCAATAGAAAATTAACCTAGATTGGCATCATGGTGGGGTTTTTTATTTTTTTTTAGGTACTATTTAATGTGGTTTCATGAAAATTCAATGTAACTGCTATTCCTTTTCCTTTCAAAAGGCCCACTAGGTAAAACTGCTCCTCTGATGTAGCTGAGTGCTCAAAAGCAGGGGCTCTAGGGAGAGCTGGACTTAGATTCTACTCTTGGCTCTTTCTACATGTCTCCCTGGGCCTCTGTTTCACAGCTTATAAAAGGACTATTAGTTCCTACATTTTAAGGTTGTGGTGAGAAAAAATATACTTTCCCACTAGACTATTTCCTACTCTACCTGAAGTCTCAGATTTATCTAGGATTGTGATCCTCAACCTTGAGCCAGATCTCCACTTACGTACTCCCATTAGACATTCTATTTGCTTTATTATATGGCTCTGTGCAGGGGAATGAATCTGTTTCGTACCACTTTCCATCCCCTTCCCTCACCCTTCCGTATACTGCTAACTATACACTTGCTGAGAGCAGAACTCTGTACTTTTCACAGCTTGTGGTAATCATTGATGCCATTCAACAATATGTTCATTTATTTCTTTTCTGGGAATATCCTGGGATTGCACTTCCTGACACTTTGTGTGTGGAGTGGGCTCGTTTGGCCTATGAATTGTCAATAGAAGAAATGGGAGTCACTTTCAGGAAGGATTATTTAGTTGCTGGTTTGATACACTACAAGGTCTTTAACCTCCAGTAAATGGCAACACTCAAAATGGTGGCTGCCTGATGACTCAAAATGGTCAGCTGGATGGACTACAATGAGCATGATCTATGATGGACACGTATAAGGAATAAGATATAACTTCATATTGATTTATGTTACTGAGGTTCTGAGGTTATTGTTATTGTTGTATAGCTCAGCCTACCCTGCCTGATGCACAGATGTATCCCTAGTCCTTGCCAGAGTGACTAGCCATATTGTCCTTCATCAAAAACAGTGCTACTAAACAGGTTATATACTCATTAGCATAGTTCATAATATAGCAGCTTTGCTTCCTTGTGCTATAAGTTCTCTTGAACTTGGGTGATTTTTGTAACTACAAGATGAAAGGCTCTTCTCCACTCTTGGAAACATGGCCAAGCCTACAGTAATCACTATCTGTAGAAAATGTCTTATGTGGCCTGCGTTCAATCTTACCACAGCAAATCATATTGGGTATGAAGAGGTGCTAAAAGATCTATAAGATGAACGCCCAACTGCCTCTGCAGGTGACATAAACTAGTATTTCCTAAACCTTATGCAGTGGAAGTGAAAAGGAACCATCTAGCCAAAGTTAAGAAAATAACTTACTAGTGTCACTAGCAAGAACTGAATACTGTGTTTTCTTTAAAAAAGTGAACACATCATAGGTATATCTTTTTCTCTATTGCCTGTTGATATGAGAACCCTTATGAGTCATTAAGTTTCCTGAGATTTTTGGAGAGTAATTATGGTTAATTATGGAAATGTGATTTTTTTCCCTTCTCCCTTTAAATATTTTGTAAGCAATAGATGGGCAGATAGATGGCATACTACATTCATGCAAGAGGCTTTTGGACTGTGGTCCTGCATAAATGAGTAGGTAAGGACAGAGAGTGAAGAAAATAAAAGAAGAGATGAGATGGGGGAAAAAAAACCCACAAAGTTCAAGAGTAAAATAGAAAAAAGTTAGCTTCAGGAGAAAATATTAAAAGGAATAATTACTTGGAGAAACCACAAAAGATAGCAGGAAATTTGGTTATGAAACTATCAAACAAATGAGCAGTGAGATGAAGGAGGAAATGAGATGTAACTCTTCAAAGTGAATTAACTTGGGGGCATCAGTTCACTGTGGTTAAATAGGTCAGACAAGCAAAATACAGGAAAAAAAACTACAACCTAAAGGCTATGTCTCAACTACAGAGCAAAGAAGAAAGAGAAGGTATTATAATAGTTTATGTTAACAACTCAGAATACTAACTAAAGCAAAGGTGGAAATAATTTTGCATGAGTTGTATTGACAATTTGCTCAATTATTTGGTTTCACTAGTGCAAATCCCTTCACCACAACCATTTAACACCCTGGAATTCTGGAATTACAAAATACATCTTTGTAATTTTCCCATGAACTTAGAATTCTTTTTTTTTTTTCAATTACGTTTACATTCAATATTATTTTGTCTTAGTTTCAGGTGTATAGCATACTGTTAGACAGTCATGTACTTTACAAAGTGTTCCCCTGGATATTTCCAGTACCCAACTGGTACCATACAATATTATTGGCTATGTTTCCTATTCTGTACCTTACATCCCTGTAACTATTTGGTAACTACCTATTTGTGCTTCTCAATCCCTTTACCTTTTTCACCCTGTCCCCCACATCGCTTCCCTCTGGCAATCATCAGTTTGTTCTCTGTATCTATAAATCTATTTCTATTTTGTGTATTTGTTTATATTGTTCTTTAGACTCCATATATAAGTGAAATAATAAGGTATTTATCTTGCTCTGACTGACTTATTTCACTCAGCATAGTGCCCTCTATGAGGGGTCCTCAAACTACGGCCCGCTACCACATGTGGCCCGCCGAGGACATTTATCTGGCCCGCTGGGTGTTTTTGCCGCCTTGTTTTTTTACTTCAAAATAAGGTATGTGCAGTGTGCATAGGAATTTGTTCATAGTTTTTTTTTAAACTATAGTCGGGCCCTCCAATGGTCTGAGGGACAGTGAACTGGCCACCTGCTAGATTCATCCATGCTGTTTAAAAAGTTTGAGGACCCCTGCTAGATTCATCCATGCTGCTGCAAATGTTAAGATTTCATTATTTTTTATGGCTGAGTAATAGTCCATTGTATATATGTATCATAGCTTTTGTATCCACTCAGTTATTGATGGACACTTGGGTTTCTTTCATAGCTTATCTATTTTAAATAATGCTGCAGTAAACATAGGGGTGCATATATTCTTTCAAAGTAGTGTTTGGGTTTCTCCAGATATATACCAAGAGGTAGAATTGCTTGGTCAGAAGGCAGTTTTATTTTTAACTTTTTGAGAAGCCTCCACACTATTTTCCATAGTGGATGCATCAATCTGCAGTCCCACCAATAGTACACAAGGATTCTCTTTTCTCCACAGACTCACCAACACTTATTGTTTGTTAATTTATTGATGATAGCCATTCTGCCAAGTGTGAGGTGATATCTTAAACTTGGAATTCTTGAAGTTCATTGTTTGTTGACCAACTTAAATTATAGCTCAGCTAAGAAATCAATTGGGAAAATAAATTTAAAAATAACAGGATATAGTGAGGACCACACATATAACATTTAGCTGCTGTATCTCATTTCTCACCTTTCTCCACTTCTTGAAGATCCACAAGCAGTGTAGGGGACGGGGGGAAATAAACTAAGATATTTAGGAAATACTCAAACTCAGGAAGTTCACAAGGCGAGTGAGGATGATGAAGAGAAAGGAGATGATTGCATCAATGAAACATGTTCCTCTTGAGGTGCTCTAAGAAAGGAAGAGTTCAGCCATAAAACAGACAGTTCATCTGTATGCATGACTATTCCTGAACAGACTGGAGCCTCCCTCAAAATCTTTGAAAGAAGCTTCAAAAGCAAGGAAGAAAGGTTCTTAGAAAACTCATGTCATGTTGAATCAGAAAATATATGAAGCTGGAATAGAACTAAGAAAGGCTCTGATACTATATAAAATGAGATTAGCAATAAAGTACTGAGCAGAACTACCAGTCTCAGACCCTAAGTGGTAAGATTAGGTTCATTCAACCATCCACATTTGTTACTTTTTATATGAAATTAAAACTAATTTCCATTATGCTTTTTATTTATATATGGTATATATCTAATCTAATAAAAGAGTAATATGCAAATTGACCCTCACTTTGTTATACCCACAAACCATGCCCACAAGCCAACCCACCAACCAATCAGGAGCAAACATGCAAATTAACTCAACTAAGATGGCGGCAGTCACAGAGCTGGAGTTGCCCCAGGCAATGGAGGAAGCCAAGGCCCTGTAGGCCCTGAGCTCTATTCAAGGCTACAAAGTTTCAATTATAAAAGATAAATAAACCCCAGATACCTGCTTCCAGCCAGGCACCCCAGTAGGGACCCAAACCCTGAAGGGGTTGTGGCCAGCCTGAAAACGACCCTCAGCCCCTCACCCAAGCAGGCCACACCCCCATGGGGTGAGGGTCCCCAATGGGGGGCTTGGCAAGCCTGCAAACAGCCATCAACCCATCACCCAGGCTGGCCAGACACACCAGCACGTGGACATCCTCTGAGTGGTACCAGACTGCGAGAGGGCACAGGCCGGGCTGAGGGACCCTTCCCCGCCCCAGCATAGACAAGCCTCTAGCATAGACAAACCCTACACATAGACAAAACCCACACATATATATGTGTAGACACACATATGTAATATATAGATACAATTATATATTTGCATACATACATATATATTGTGCATACATACATATATACACACATATCATATGTGTGGGATTGTGTGTATGCATTTTGTTTGTTTTTTTCAAATAGAGTACTTCAAAGTATTGTTTGTCCAGAACTCTGAATAACCCAGAAAGAAACATTCTGAGGAAGAGGTTACATTCAGAACTCATAAAAACTCATAAAAGGAAAGTTGGTCATGGAAGCTCCCTGCAAGCAAGGACATTGGAGACCTGGCCCCTCATGGATGCATAATAATGATTTGCCAACCAAATAATGACCTACAAAGTGATGAAGGGATGGAGCCATTACTATAGTTATAAGCTGTGTGTTCAGTGAAGGACTTCAATGACAAATGAAGGCCTTGTTTGCTAGTCTTTTTATCTTCTAGTGAAAAAAGAATTGTCATAATTTCTAGTTTACAAGAGAAAACTACACCAGCAAAGAAAAAATCACAGGTTCAAACTCTCTAGTAGCAGTAAAGCCCAGAGGTGTGGTTTCTGATGCCTACAAGCATACTCTTTGTTCCTTTCCTCCTCTGCTTGCTGTTGGCACTAGGCCAACTGTGCACCCTTCCTGAACTTGACTTTTCACCTGTGAAGTAAAATTAGTGACTCCCCTTCACCTCCACGCCAACTACATAATAGAAATGTAAAAAGAAGAAATTAGAGGGAACAGGGCTCAGAACTCAGGAACTGAGCAAGCTGAGTCTACACCATCCACTCCAAGCAGAACCTGCAGCAGGAACTCCTGGGCAGGATGTTAAAGATTACAAAGCCACGTCAAATGTTAGCAGAATAGGAAGGGGTAAACTTGCGGAAGAGGCAAAAGAAAGACCTCAGAATACCAGAAGGGAACTCTTTATTCCATCCTTTTCAATGAAAATTTTAAAAAAAATGGGTCCAGAATCAATTCTGCAATAATATGTTAAGCGGCCCCGGCTGGTGTGGCTCAGTTGGTTGAGCATTGTCCTGTGCCTGTGGTTGCTGGTTCTATTCCTGGTCAGGGCACATATCCAGGTTGTGAGTTCGACTCTGGTCCAGGTGCCTGTGGGAGGCAACATATCAATGTTGCTCTCTCAAATTGATGCTTCTCTCTCTCTCTCTCTCTCTCTCTCTCTCTCTCTCTCTCTCTCTCTCTCTCTTTCTCTCTCCCCCTCTCCTTCCTCTCTCTCTCTAAAATCAATAACATTTAAAAAAATAAAGATGTTAAGGGGACATCAGATAATAAATATGAATAATAAAATGGGGCCAATTAGTGATGATGAGTCAAAGACAATGTGACTGCTGGTCTTGGTAGAGAGATCACACTCTGGGGAATGGACCAGGTGAAGTTAGAATGAGAGTCAGAGGATCTGGGATCTATCATGGACCTTGAAAGAAAGCTAGGACTCTACAGATGCAGATGTGGGCTAAGAATGCTATTTCAGGCAGAATGAAAAAAGGCAATAGAGGGAGGATACCTCTGCTCAGTGCTGAAAGCTGGATATGAATTGTCACTTTGAGAGGAACTTTTTTGCCATCTGAGAATGAAACAGGCAGACGTAAGGCTAGAAAAGCAGGTCATGCTTATTGTAGATGATATTGATGTTGAAGTGATTAATTTGCTCTTAATTGGAAGGGAAACGTCAAGTCACTGAGAGTTTTCACTTACAAACTCTTAGTCCTTATGCCAAGAATTAGACTGAGAATAATATACCTGGGTTTGTCTATATTAGTTTAAAATATACTATTACCTTGAACCACTCTCAAATGAAAGTGTGAAATTTAGAATGAACCAAGGGTAATGTGTGATGGCAGTAACCTGGGCTGTGAAAATAAATTCATGGAATATGAACACATACACATAGAGTGTTTTTTTTAATGGATTAATTTTCATTGCAAATGAGCATGTGTTACAGCATTACTGCTCATCTAAATTCTGCAAGTCATTTCACTATAACAGAAACTAATTGACCCCGGTTGACTGTGAAGGCATAAATTGGCTTGGGGAGTGGCAATGTCACAGGTGTGTCATCTCTTCTCCCCCTCACCCCCCATAAGGAGAAACAATTACACTGCTGAATGAAGGAAAGAAGCAAATGAATGACTTTTCCAGGAAGATAAACCAACTGTTAATTTTATACAGTCTAAGATGTATGAGGCTCATAAAGTGTTTTCATTTTTTCAAAATAAAGCTCTTAAAGTCAAACTGAGGAGGGTGAATTCTAAAGCTGCTTAGAGCACTGATGCCCTCATGTGGGAAAAAAATAGTTCACACAGTTTTAGCCCCTAAGAAGGACCAGACACCTGCGGACAACATTCTGTATGATAATATGATACAAAGAAATGGATGGTTCCCAAAGCGGTTATTAAAGTACATTTATAACTTTCTTTTACTTATTAATGTCTTTTGGCATCTTTGTTTAGCACAGAGGCTGCCAGAAATCAGCTGGGAATGTATGGGATCCCCATAAGTCATTTTATTTCATAATATATATTAGAATTTTTCAGCTCATTTCTAGGTAACATAAAAATATAATAGAGTAAATCTTTGAAAAAGCAGTACTAAATGTGTACTTTAAGGTACTCTATTCATTATGTATAATATTGTCCATTCCAAGATGCTGATTTATTGAGTCAGTAGTATATGTAACTCCAAAGCATCACAAACCTCAAGCTAGGCCACAGCCCAGAGTTTCTGAGCCCAATATTCCAGGACAAAAATCCAGTTGTAATTAAAAGAAAATTCACCCTAAAATGCAGCCTATTCTCTTCCCTGTGAGTAATATACCCCAATTTGCTTCTTTGGGGTTTATCCACATAAGAAAACGGTGTAACAAAGGAGAAGGAGGAAAGTGAGAAGTTTCTAGTCACTCTATTTTATTACAGATGTTCCCACCTAGTCATCGTCCCCAGTGTGAAAATAGCATACCAACTTTGCAGGCAGGTACATCTCCCCTAGGCCAGACTCAGACCTAACTTAAAAGGGTCATTAAAACGAGTGCACAGCAGATGGATTTTATTTACCTGAAGCCCAGTTGCAGGCACTACAAGAAATACATCATCTTTGTTTTGATCAGGTTTGTTCTAAGGCCACAGATATCAGTTCCTTCAGCTTCTCTTTTCTGTGTCCCTCTCACTTTATCCTAATTTCCTTTTCTGCCCTCTCTCACTTCCCTATTCCCCTTCCGTATAAAACACACTCGTCGTCAATAACGAAGTGGCATAAGGAAAGCATAGCATTGTATTTCATAATATAAGCTTACTGGTCATTTAGAAACAGATGTCAGTGGCCTGTGTTGAGAACTCTGAGGCTGTGTCTAGGCTCACTTGGGAAGTTTACTCAAACTGAAAACGAATGCCTTCCCTGACTACACGTGTAGAGTGTGGGGTAGGTAACAGAGGGGCCAGTGCAGCCTTAATGCAGTTTAGATTTTCCTCCTCTTCTCTACACACACATGTTAACTCCCCTGAATTCCTCACCATTTTCTGATGACAGACACCTCAGTCTTTCTACTTCCTGTGTCTTCTCTTCCCACCTTTAACTAATTATCTCCTATTCACTCTTCAAGACTCAACTACAGTGTTCATGTATCGGCTATTCTTTCCTCTTTGGTCTCATAGCACACTGTGTATACAAGCCTATTTGCAGATCTGTAACTATTGATATGTATGCACCACTAAGCTGTGTGCTACAGGAGGACAGAAACTGTGCCTCGTTCAAGTTATCTCTGTCGCCTGGAAAAGTGACAGAGATACCTTAGAATAACAGGTTCCAGTTCTTCTAGGAAGGAAGGAACAGAAAGAATGGGGAAAAAATAGGTGTTCTCTCTCCTAGGAGTATGTGCTACTTAGTATCAGAGGAACGAAAGTTTCATTTCATATGAAAGGGCTTTCAAGCTTCAAAGAGAAGCTGTCATGAAAGAGGCATCTTCTTCGATTTTCCTGTGGTCACTAGGGATAATACGCAAGTCCCTTGATCAAAGCAAGACTTGTTCTTTCATTTTAATTTTTCTCAAATGTATGGTGAGCTTCCTGAGTTTGTACAAGTCCATTATGTGTATCGCATTTGCCTCTTGGCCCTCAAATCCATTCTCTGCCTTCCCTTGCTCTAGTCTGATGTCCAGGGGGCTGATATCTGGAAATCACATTTTCAGCCAATTGGAGGCACTGGCAGAAGATGTAGGCAAGGGAAGAAGGAAAATGCCAGGGTCTGTCTCTTTCTCTTTCTCTCTCTCTCTTTCTCTCTCTCTCTCTCTCTCTCTCTCTCTCTCTCTCTCTCTCTCTCTCTCTCTCTCTTTCTCTCTCTCCCCCCCCCCTTTCTGGGCACTGTATCCAGTGGTGGCTGCATCATCTCTGTGATCCCTGCTTCCACAGGTGAGCTCTAGGACTCTGATAACACCACCTCCTCCTCTCTTTGTGATCTTTCCATCTCAGGCAGTGAGATCAATTCCTTGTAGCTGCTAATCTCTGCTGCTGGCTCTGTCATCAGTTCTAACAATTTTGTTACTAGTTCCCCATAATAAAGTCCACCTAATAAACTGCTTGGTGCTGACTCTATTGTTCTGATGTGACCCTGGCGGATGCACTGTGCTAGAGCTGTTCATATTTGCTTTGAAATGTGTACCATCTTCTAATCAAATGAGAACACAAGAGCATTATAATACTCACTATTCACTGCATAGGACTACAGAAACACAGCAGACACACTGAGGATTCTGTCCAGGGTCTTTACTATTGGACCCAGGTTGAGGAGGGGGGGGCGGGAATGAAAAGATATAAATTGTGATAGAATTAGAGTAAGCCATTTTTAAAAAAGTAAATACAAATCTATACTTATAAAAAGCCCTCCTGTGTCCCACAGGACAAGTGGGAGAGTGGGACAGAGAGAAAGGACAGAAAAAACAACGTTATTCATGCAGAAACTCATAATGGTCCCATCCTCCTGCTGCAACCTCAGAGAACATTGGCTTATTACAATACAAATTGGACCAAATGATGAGGGAACTCCAAAAGCATCACAACCTTTCCACTTCATTGCACAGTGCAGCGGAGCAGGGCACAATTGGATGAAGGAAGCACTTTCTGTGTTTTACGTTTACCTGCTTGCCCTCGGATCCCAGAGCAGAGATGCCCTCAATTGGGGGTAGGAGGGGGCAGAGCCTATTGCTGTGTGGAGGTTGCACAGGAGATTGAGAAAAACCCAGTTGGAACTTCCACCAGCCCATCTCAATTAGCAGTTAAGACAGGGAGGAGGGGCAGGGGCAGAGCAGACAGCTTGTGCCCTATTTCATGTCTCAAACTGGATTTTTAGCAGACAAGGCAGGGTCTGGAAGTGGAGGCAGTTGGCAGCTGCACACCAGAGATGACCGAAAAGCTCAAATGCAAGATGAAAAGCTCAAAGGCTTTTGGGCTTTATTCTAACTCAAGTCATTAACAAATTGCCAACCAATTCAGGAGCAGAACAAAATATGTCAAAAAGATAGATTTTTTTCTTTTGAATAAAACTTTAACATCCTATTCCACTGATTTTATTTTTATATAATGACATCATAATTATTTCTCACATATCTTGTAAGCATTTTTATCTGAAGATTCATTCTCCCATCATTAAAGCAAACCTTTATTTCTTACATTTTAAAAATTATTTTGGTCCATCCCTGGCTCTTGTTTTCTTCTTCAGACAAACCAACTATACATACATTAGACGTCTATGTTTTGTCTGTTATAATCTAAAATTTCTTGATGGTTTAGATTTCTACCCCATAAATCCTTTATATCCTCTAATTCATTTTCAGGTACTGCAATGCGACCATTTCCCTATTTACTCCTCGCTTGCAGTTCCCTTAATATCCCATTCTGATGTATTTTTCTGTAGAATGTTTTGTATATTTCTTTGTTACTATTTCTTGATTAGTCATCTTTGAAGGAATTACATTTTTGCTGGACCTGCTATTTGCTATCAAAAAAATTCTAACAATATAGGAAAGTAAGAATATTTGTTCAGATACACAAGAAAAGATCCCATTAATAGCAAAAGTAAGGGAAAGGTGTTTGCTATCACAATTATTATTTCACATTTTTTTCCTGGAATGTAGACAATGCAATTACTTAAGAAAGAACAAAATATTATTTAATTTGGGAAAAGAGAACACAAACACTGTGCTATTTTCACATTAAATTATTATATGCATCGGAAACACTGAAAGCAGCATCCAAACAAGTAATACAAACAATAAGAATTTGATAAGATGCCTAATTACTAAGATATTATAGAATCACTCTACTAGTATATAGCTTTCCGATATATTGAAATTACCCATTAGTATAGTTAAGGAATTATAAGAATGAATAATATTTCAATTAGAATTTATTTAATAGTAGGTAAAAAGAAAAACTACAACTTAAACAATAAAGGAACTTATTGACTCACATAGCCAAACGTCCAGAAGTAAAACAGGCTTCAAGAGATGTTCAATATGGAGACACATTATTAAGAAATATCTTCTTCCTGTTGTCTCCCCTTTTCTTTATGTCCTGCAGGAGAGATCATCACTCCTCCAACTGCTAAACAAAAGCCCTGGCTTTGTCTCTAATTGGTTCACCTTAAGTCACAAACCTATCAACAAGTCACTATGACTAAGGGCATTCCATGTACTAATTGGCTTTGACTTGGAAGATGTGGCTATTCATCTTGCACAGGTCATTGTAGCAATGGGGTGCAATTATCCACCTTTGAAGTTGGGGTGGGGGCAATCCATACAAAACTTGCTCTTTTGTAATGGAGTAAGGTGAAAGAGATATTAAGGAGGCAACCACAGTGATGATGATGATGATAATGATGATGATGATCAAGATTATGATGAGCCCTAACTGGTTTGGCTCAGCGGATAGAGCGTCAGCCTTCAGACTGAAAGGTTCCAGATTCAATTCTGGTCAAGGGCATGTATTTGGTTTGCGGGCACATCCCCAGTAGGAGGTGTGCAGGAGGCATCTGTAAAAAAAAAATCAATAAAATATATTTTTTAAAAAGATTATGATGAAATGATGATGATAATATTGGCAGTACCTATAATACTGGAAATTAAAACATACTGAGTATTGAACATGGACCAATTATTGTGCTAACCTCATTCTTATCCCATTTAAATTCCTTAAGCTCATTTGGTTCTTGTTTAAACCAAATTATATTATTCACATAAAGTGTTTATTACCTATTAAATACGTAATGAAAATAATATTAGCAGCAGTCATAGCATTGGATAGGTATGCACTGTTATTCTTCTAACCTTATAGGTGAGGGGACTGATACTTAAAGAGGGTACATAACTATTTAAGGTAAGCAGAGGTCACATTGGTTTAAGGTGAGTCACAAACCTAAAATTCTAACATTGGTCTCTCTGGCTCTAAAAGAAATATACAAAATTTATATAAAGAAAAATCAAGAAAAAAATGGCTTAGAAAGAAAAAAAAGTGTCAGAATTAATGGAAAGTTATAACTTGTTTTTGAAAAGGAATGCTCTATATTTAAAGATTAAAAGATTATTTTGCCACAATGACAGTGAAATCCATGTGAGTGTGTGTGTGTGTGTGTGTGTGTGTCATTTTGCTTTGTGAGTGAAGAGAGAGAGCGCAGTGCTCGCTGAATATTTCATTTACTTCCTTATACATTCAACTCCCCTGCATTTGGGCAGGACTAAGTGACTAGTTCCAGACTTGCACTGTCCAATGCCATCTCTGCTAGCTGTATGCAGATATTTATAATAACGTATTTCACATTTTGTCTACATACATGCAAATTTTGCCCAGTGAAGGGATCATTGATTCCCTCTCCCCTCAAAAAGGCAAGTTTTGCTTCTATTTGTAAATTAATTTCCACATTTTTACATTCAACTTTCAAAATGTGGTATTTCCATTTCTCTGTACCCATAGTTCCTCTCATTACTTAACAAGCTAAATAATTTTTTAACCCTCACCCAAGGATATGTTTTTATTGACTTTAGAGAGAGAGAGGAAGGGAGAGAGAGAGAAACATCTATCTGTCGCCTCCCTGCACATGCCAACGGGGGTTCAAACCTACAACAAGGATATGTGCCCTGACCAGAAGTTGAATGAACCACCTTTTGGTGTACAGGACGATGTTTCCACCAACTGAGCCACCTGGCCAATGCAAGTCAAATAAAATCTTTAACTTGCATCCATTTTATATTTATATGAGGGTCATAATTATACAACCTTTAAAACACTTTGAATATTCAAACTGAGTGTAGCCTGAATCCCCACATTTCGTACGTGAAGGAACTGAGGCCCAGAGAGGTGAAGTGATAAGCACAAGGATTTCAGTTAAACTTTTCTCATCAAGAAATCCTCCTTATTCAGTGAACATAATGAACATGGCGTGCTATTTACTCACGTGCGCCGAGGAGTTGTTGTTGTTAGGAAGTTGCCATAATTTTGTTTTGTGTGTACACTAATGCGAAGGCTGAATTACTAGTAAAAAATGCTGGAGTCACATGGACTGGTTTCAGTTTTCAACTCTCCTCCTTCCAAGCCATCTGACTCAGGCAAGTTACCTTTTCTTTGTCTCAGCTTCCTAACCGCAAAGTGGAGACAATAAAAGTACTTCTCTTAAGATTGATATAGGATTGAATCGGATGATGCTTATTAAACTCTAGACAATGCCTGTCGCATTAAAAGTGTTCCACACAGTTGTAGGCTATTCTCATCCACGCTGGTCTAAGGCACAGTTTTCTTATAGAGGAATTATCATCTTGAAATACACGAACATAAATGGAAAGAAATTCTGGATGCATCCCTTAGGTGTCATTGAGAAAAGTTGTAATATAAAGTGTTATGTAACAAATTCTATTTAATGTTATTAAGTCATCTCTTGTTTATAGCAATTATGCAGTGAATTACTTGATAAAATTAAAAATAATTCTGCAGCACCAACTACCCCCTTTGACTTACTACTGGATTTTAATAACTAGTTTTAAGATGTACCCCATCTATATACAGGTATACTAGTACATTTCTACTGGATAAAAACACTTCCAGGGATATCCAAATATGCATAATACTATGGATTATGTGACCCAATAGCCAGTTTCTAATGTAATTTGGCAGTAATTTAGTTCAATGAAAATGTTATATGAATATTAGTAATGAAAGTTTATTGAATAAGTAATATGGGATGACATACTTTCACCTTTCATATGATTGTGAAATTTAATCACTACATATCTGACTCCATATTTTCCTCCAGTGTTTGACTCAACACTTCAATACTCCCCACAGGCAGCCACCCCAGTGTTTGTACATATTAGGTGTTGAATAAATGTAAAATAATCTATAAACTAGAATACATTGCATTTCATGTCCCACTGATGGCCATATGCAGCTTGACCTGAAAATAAGAATAGGAGCTGAGCATTTGTTCTCCCTGTGCACAGAGTGCCTCTTGCTCATTCTTAGTGTTCATTGTTGTTCTCCCCCTGCACTCCCTTTTCCTCTGCAATTCTAGAATGCTCTATAATTAGAAGCCAGCCAGGCATCAACTTCTTCCTCTGGGCAACTGTGTGCCTTAACACCTCTCAGTGACCTTCCATGCTAATTAAACCACCGTGTGAGAATAAAGAACATTGGTACTTAACTGAAATAAAAAGCAATTAAGAGGAAACATTTGGAGATGATTGTATGTTAATAAGAAATCTTAATCAATGTGTATACCTATGAGACCAACCATGTTCCAAGGAATGTTCGCACAATGAGCTCATTTACTTCTCACAAATCCCTTAGGAGTTCTCTTTATCCCTGTTTTCATATGAGGAACTAGAACCAGGGCTAGTTCAGTATGTTGCCCTATGTCACCCCATGCCTGAAGCTGATGCAACTCCAATTCAAAGACATTGTATCATAATAAAAACTAGAGAACATGTAGAAGTGCTTTTAACAGCCACTGGTGTTCAAGACTGGTTTTGATGAATAGATAAAAGTGCTTTGAATTAAACATTAAAGTTTAGTATAAAATGAAAGCTTTTGAGGTTTATTCTTCCCTTTGCTACATACAGTGAGGGTGAATCCTATTAATCCAATTAAGGATTGAGCAGAGTTAAGGCCGGGTTACCTCAGTCTATCTGTGGCTTGCCATTTTTTCTAAGGTTTAGTGCCCCAGGACTCTCAGCTGATAACATAATTTATTCACCCGGTCCCTAAACACTGATAGGCTTCAAATCCAACTTCGGGGTGCTGTGAAGCTAGAAAATTTGACTTAAATTTTAGGTGTTTTCAGATTTAATTTGTAGTCTTCAGCAGAATGCAGCTTCATAATTTGGCAAATATCTTGGGAACAAAACTGATCTATGTTTGAAAAACCCTCAAGACTCTGATTTTGTCTATTTGGCCATTTTAGATTGCCAAATAGTATGATATCCTCCAGTGTGGCCCTCTGTCTGAACAAATCTTATCTCTTCTAAGCTTCCTGTTTATCAGAACCATCAAATTCTGGTGGTTCACCTCCCCGCAGTTAAACCTTCTCTGGAATCTCAGACTCTTTAGCCTAATTTCTTTAAGGATGCCTTTGAATTCAAGATTTTTACATTTTACCTGGCTTTTCTAGTTATTCTTGAAAAGATTGTTGGCTTACAGAAAACTAACCCATCTTACCTAGATGCAGAAGTCTCAAATCAATAGGCTCTTAAACAAGAGATTGATGTAGTAAAATTTCTATTTGCTAATGGATAAAAGGAAGAAAAATAAACCAAGAAAGATGGAACAGACCTTGACAAAGGTGGCATTAACAAGAATTGAAAGGAAACTTAGAACTCTGAGAGAGCATTGGTTCTAATCTTTATAAGTATCTCCAAGGTAGATATTCTTGGCCTCACTTTACAGATCCTATACAATAAAAGGTTGATATGCAAATCGACCGAACAGCAGATCGGTCGCTATGATGCAGACTAACCACGAGGAGGCAGATGCTCAATGCAGGAGCTGCCCCCTGATGGTCAGTGTGCTCCTACAGGGCGGGTGCTGCTCAGTCAGAACCAGGGCTCATGACTGGGGAGTACAGCAGTGGTGGTGGGAGCCTCTCCCACCTCAGTGACAGTGCTAAGGATGTCCAACTGCTTACTTAGTAAGCCGCCAATCAGACATCCCCCAAGGGCTCTCGGACTTCAAGAGGGTGCAGGCAGGGCTGAGGGACCCCTGAGTGCACAAATATTGTGCACCCAGCCTCTAGTTAATCAATAAAAAGAGTTAAACATGTATTTTCTACCTCCAAGCATATATAACTTCTGTATAACATAGTGAAACTTGTGAAAAATAATTCTGCCATCACTTAGCCTCAGTTGTTTGATCTGTCAAAGAGAATAATATCTATTTCACAGAATCACGATCAATGAGATAACTGCATATGAAAGCACCTCATCAATTACAAAGAAGTATATGTTCTAAGGAAATGGGGATTTTAATCAGGTATGGGATGATACACAAATACAGAAACGACTTCTTGAAGGAAGAAGTATTTATATTGCAGATCCATAGAAACATAGGAATGGCATGCCATGCAGGGAAGAAGCACCAGCACTGGTCAGGAGGCAGAGGGGGCAAAGAAACCCTGTGGGCTAGAGCCTTCAGTGTGGTTCCCACATGAAGGTTAGGCAGATTTAGGATTGCCTCATTTTAATAAGCTCAGTGGGTTTTGGGTGTAAGGGCTGTTCTAGTTGCTGGAACCTAGCCTTGGTGTGATTAGATCAGGTGGATAATGGCCCAGAGTGTGAAGGCTCAGTTAGGAAGGTGGTTGGGGGTATAGGCTCTGGTTGGTTTGCATATAAAAGACACTCCCAAGTGAGTTGTTTGTTAACTCTAGAAATTAGCTCACCCTGAGGGGATCCATCACTCCAGACTCAGCAAGGCTCCAAGGTGCCAAAGCAGCAAAATACAGAAACATATGTAAGTGGTGGTTATCTTTCTCAATACCAATAGTCTTCCAAATCTGAGTTCATGAACAGAAAAAGATTCAACATTTTGAAACCCTGCCTTGGCATCACTTTTGTTGCCTATGATGAGATGTGTATATAGACTCCCAGTTCTTCATGGAGACTCCCATAGCTCAAAAAAAAAGAAAGAAAAAAGGGTATCTCTGTGTCTCTGTGTTGCCCTGAGTAAACATTAAGCTTGTGATGGCGTCAGTGATTCAGTACCGCTTATAAAATGTAATGTCAGTGCAATAGTATTTCAATTAATAATTTTAAAATTTCAAGTTTTGACATTTCCAAGCAACTGCTGCTTGTTATAGAAATTATTATTTTCAAAGAATAAAAAAATCATACCAGAAGCATATTTTCAAAATATGCCACCATTGTACAGAGTATTTCCATTGTTCGTTTTTATTGAATTCTCTACCCTAGCCATAAACACATTTGTCATTTGGGCAGTGTTCAACAGGATTCAAACTAACAAATTAACTTCCTTCTTGAATATGAATGCTTGTGGGGGCAGTTTTTGCAGTGTGAGCGTCTGTTAGTTCCACATCTAGTAAGAGAATAAAAGTCCCCATGTGGTACAATCTTATTTTCCTAAAAGATGTGCAATTAAACTAACCAATTTCTAATCTAATATAATCTAATAGTTCAAAATCAAAGTATGTATATCATAATAATCAACCCCAGATTGTTAGGAATGTTTATTCCAGTTACTGGATTAATTTATTTTTCATAAAGAGTACAGTATGTTTTCATAATAAATAAAATGACCCTTTGGCAGAAAGAATAGAGAATATTCATTAATAACCCTTATTTCCCAAATCCTCCCCTAGTATGTGCTCATTGGGGAAAATGTACCTCTCTACACCTTATGGTTCCTTCACAAGGAGAAATTCACAGAGAGAAACTCCTCTCCTCCTTCCGCTCTTCTCTCATTCCACCGTCCAGCGGAGGCTGAAGGTCACTACACTGATGGGTAAATTTAAATCTAACATCTGGGTATTCTCAGCTCAGCACTGCTTCTTCTCCCTCCTGGTAGTGAGCCTCCTGACATTCAAGCTGCTGAGCATGAGGCCTCCCAGCTCCTCCAGACAAAGACTTTCTCCTGGGCCAGTCACCTCTAACAAGTCACCTACAACCACACATACTAGGGGCCTACATACATATCTATCTCATCATAGTAGTATTGATACCATTGTAATAATCCGGTTATTATTTAACTCGAAGGGAGTGAAAGGAACACTAGATAATATAGACATGCCATTTATACAGCTTTGCTAAGGTAATGCTCTCCAAGTCTGTTCCCCACTGACTAATGGGGGAAGGGACTGGACAAAGACATTTTGGACCAATGCCCAGTAAGATCTGTGTGACGTGGAAAGGTGTTTGTCTGTCAGTCACACCTGGGAAAACATAATTGGCCAGAATATGCATGACCACATATACATTACAGTTGGCCACACACCTTCTCTGTCTGTACCTTCTCCAAAGTTGTCTTTACTGGATTCAGAAACAATACTAGGTGTACTGGTTTATAATGCGGAAAAAAGGAGCATTTGCGGGAAGTTTTAATTTATTCATTTTGAAGAAAGGTGCTGCTTAAAATTACCGTATACTTTGGGAAGCTTATGGTGAACATGCTCCATCTTGAGATACTTGCAAACACTGGTTTGAATGTTTTAAAAGTGATGATTTCAATGTGAAAGACAAAGAACGTCCAGGTCAATTTGAACCACGCTTTGATTGTAAAACCACCAGAATGGGCCAGAAGACATGGCAAAGTAATTTTGCTTCATGATAATACACCATCACACACTTCAAAACCAGTTAATGCCATGTGAAAAGATCTTGCCTGGGAAGTATTAACCCACCCACCGTATTCACCAGACCTTGCTCCTTCAGATTACCACTTGTTCTGATAGATGTCACACACACTTTCTGAGCAGCACTGCAAAATGTATAAAGTGAAATATTGGGTCTCTGAATGGTTTGCCTCAAAATAAAAAAAGTTCTGTTTGGACAGTATCCACAAATTACCTGAAAGATGGGGGAAATGTGTAGCTAGAGATGGACATTACTTTGAATAAAGCACTTTTGATGTTTTCGCTTGAAATTACCATGTTTTCTTTGATTACAAAATCTGCACTATTAACCAGTACACCTAGTAAATTCCTATTGCAGTCTGTTGACTAGAGACTGTGGAATATATTTTTTAATCTCTTCTAGGTCATGTATGATGTCTTAAATCTTATTCTGTTATGCCACACACAGCAAACAAACACCCTTTTGGCCTCTTCCTGGCAGCCAAAATTGCAATGTCGACAAGTTTACTATCTTGTAAAGCCAATAAGATAGTTTAAAAGAAAAAATAAAGGTTCTGGCCAAATATCTCCAGGAAGCTCACTAAAGGAAATGGTAATTACCGAGGGACTTTGTCCTAATAGCAAGGAAGAGCTAAGTGCCAGTTAACAATCACAGCTTCTTCTTGAAATCCATTCTTAAAGCCAATTCCTAAGAATTAAGAAGTATTTTGTTTTAATGTTTGGCTCTAACTACTACTTAAGAAAAAAAAAGCTGAAGTATTATATATCTACATTCAGGACTTGCTTTGGAATTTGCAGAACCTGCTATAAAGTGAAAGGAGGGGACTCTCCCTGCACTCACCTGCATGGGGAAAACCTCAGAGAGAGCTGCAGACCCATAGTGAAATGTTTCCCACTGCCCTTCATCAGACCTGTCCCTGAAACAGACACGATGACAATGTGTTCAATCCATTTTCTTACTTCCATATCTAGTATTTGGGTGAACTCCCTCACAATGTCCATCTTAGCCACTGCCAAATTAGACAGTTTATCCTTAGTTTATCCAAAACTTCTACTTTGAATGGATCTCTTCATGCCAGTTATGAAAACTACCAGTTGACTCACTTTTTAGGTCCAGCCACAAAGCAGGATGGTTCTCTGTTCTCATGGACAAGTTGATGGGTTCAAGGAAGCAAGACTGAAGTTAAATCTGAAATGAGTACAAATGAGGAAGAAGCATTTCATGTTTGAGAAGGGATTTAGTAAAGATAGAACAAGAAGAGAAGTTAGATGCAGACAACAAACTTTGTGCTATGCAATGTGATTTTTTTTTTTAACTTCCAAAATTGTCTACAATATCTGTGTGATTGGATGTTTGTGGATTCAGAAGAAAAAAGTGAAATATTGCCCTGGATCTCAATGACTCAGAGCAGTGGATCCTAATGCAAAAGAAACTGAAAGATGACAAGGGAATTTTGAGAAATTAGTCAAACTCATAGAAGGCAAATTGATGACTTTGGACTTTCACAGGCTTGGATTTAGAGGACTTAAGCCACATTTTCCAGTTCCAGAGCCAACGGATGTTCTGAGCTCCCAAGTGAATGTCACATTAACAAGAATAAGAGCTTTACTATGTGCCAGCTCCAACAGTCACCACTCTCCATGCATCAGCTCATTTAATCTTCCCAACAACCCAATGAAATAGGTGTTATTTTACAGATGATGAAAATAAGATACAAAGAAGTTATAGGATTTTTCCAGGACCAGATACATACAAAGTATTGGAAGTAGGCCTGGAAAATAGGCAGTTGGCTTCCAAATCCAATGATTTCCCTTGTAAATTTTGAATAATAGTACCTGCTTTCCTAGACCACTGAAAACATCGCAGGAGGTAGAGTTTTAGAGTAGTCAACATCGTATGATGTATTTTAGAATTGTATGCTTGAAACTCATATAATGTTATTAACCAATGTTACCCCAATAAATTTAATTTTTTAAAAAAGAATTTATTAGTGAGGAGAGTGAAAACAGAAACGTTAACTAACTTATCCAAGGAAAGCTAGTAAGTGGGAGAACTGGGGTCAGACTGTGGCTGAATCCACCTCTATTTTTCCTTTAACTGTTTTTGGCTTATCTGAACTTAGAGTTTAGGTTCAGACTCTAGCTCTGCCCTTCACTGTCTATGCAACCTGAGCATATTATTTAACCTGCTGGATTTTTAGTTTTCTTATCAGCAACGTGACAATCATAACTACTTCAAAGTGCAGTTCTAATGGAATGTGAAACAACATACATGTGAATTGGAATGTGTTATTCAAACTCAAGATATATTTACTGCTGTTGCCCTGGAATGAAGGACAGTTCTTCTGATGATGCTTTTCGCTCCCCCATTGCTTAGAATTTACAAAGGAGAGAAGGAAGAGATAGATCTTTTGAATGATGTTAATTTCATCTCACGGCTTTTGATTATTTATCCCTCTGAGTGATCCAGTCTCATTACAGTCATTCACTCTAAATGCTTGGCAGGCATCCAAACAATTATTTGTTCAACTCAATAATCTAAGTTTATTGTCTTAAATAAATCACACCTGACAAATAACTTCTGTTTCAAAATTATCTTTAAAAGTGGGTGCTAAAGTAACATTGTCAATTCCAAAAACCGTGGATGATTTTAAACCTTTTAACAAAACAACTTACAAGCTTGACGTTTTAATTTATTGCTGTACTGCTTCCTGCAAAGGTATTTTTGATTGGTTTCCTCTACTTAATAGGCAGTAATTTTTATCTTTTGAAATGTAATTTATGCTTTTGGAAGAGATCAACTATGAGTGGGGTAGAGAGGAGCAATGTAAATATAAAACTCTTCTTGAAGAACCAGTGCTTTGCTTCATTTAATTTGCACATTTTTAAAATGTTAATACAAACATAAAAAGCTGGAAGTATTTAATTTCCATAAAAATATATTAGAACCTCATTTGCATAATTTTAGAAGCACACTAAGGAGTACAAAAAATAAATTTCTCATATGTTATACAATGAAGAAAAAACAGATTCATAATTTGATCCTAATTGTCATAAATGCAGAACTTCAGAAGCTATACTGGAAAGAGGAAAGGTAATGAAATGATGTCTAATCAATATATTTAAATAATGTAAAATTAAAATCAATTAATAAGTACTCAGAAAACCTTTATCATTTCAATCAAGGCAAAATGATGTTGTTGCTTTTTAAAAAATATATTCCTATTGATTTCAGAGAGGAAGAAAGAGATAGAAACATCAATGATGAGAGAATCATTCATCAGCCGTCTCCCGCATGCCCCACACTGGGGACCAAGCCCACAACCTAGGCATGTGCCCCCAACCAGAATCAAACACGGGACCCTTCAGTCTATCTACTAAGGCAAACCGACTAGGGCATGATAAGTTTTAATGGAGGAAAAAAATTGGCATGAACAATACAGAAGAGTATATCATCAAAACAATTTTTAGGAAATATATGAGTACGTTGCTCCTCTTTATTTGAACGTAAATTCTAGGAGAAACTCAATTTTGTGTATTTTTGACATTACAATAAATAACGAATATATGCTGAAAATATCCAATTAAGAAGAATTTGTAAAACTGACACAAATTCACGTTGTCTTTCCCAGCTCACTACTCAGCTTCCTTTTCCATAATAGGACAGAGAATGTGGTCTGACTAACCCAAATCACTGGCCTAAAACTAACCTGGTTCATCTCCTAAAATGCTTGTCAACCACTTCCTGATCTTGTCAATAAGTCAATATAAAGCAAGGTAGGTTAGTTTAAATGATTCTCCCTTTGTTCTATCCTCAAAAAATCATCAACCACATGTCCAAAAAAGATAGAAAAAAGGATTAAACAAAATGTGGTGTAGTTTATATGCCAGCAGATCATTAGGAACAGAATACTTTATGATTAAATATAACACATGTCAGATAAACAGTTTGTTAGGTTTAGTAACCAGACTTCTAGAATACAATGACTAGGTACAGCCATCTTCCCTTATTTCAGTTTCAATCTCCACAGTTTCAATTACCAGTTGTCAACTGTAGTCTGATATTAAATGGGAAATTTCTCGAGAGAGAGAGAGAGAGAGAGAGAGAGAGAGAGAGAGAGAGAGAGAACAGAAAATTCAGGGACATGGACAACAGTATGATGATTGCAGGGAGGTGGTGGTAGAGGTGGAAGAGAGGAAAATTAAATTTGATTTAAAAATAAGAAGAAAATTTCAGAATAAACAGTTATAAGTTTTAAATTGAATACTGTTCTGAGTAATATGATGAAATCTTTCGCATCCTCCTGCTTAGTCCTTCCTGGGATGTGAATCATCCCTTTGCCCAACATCCCTGCCTGTTAGTTACTTAGTAGCCCTCTGGGCTATCAGGTCAGTTGTCAAGGTATCACAGGGCTTATGTTCAAGTAATCCTTATTTTATATAATAATGTCCTCAAAACACAAGAGTGATGATGTGGCAATTCATATATGCCAAAAAGAAGCCATAAAATTCTTTCTTGCCCTAGCCAGTTTGGTTCAGTGGATAGAGTGTTGCACTATGAACCTAAGGGTCCCAGGTTTGATTCCAGCCAAGGACATATACCTTGGTTGCAGGCTCCTCCCCACCTTGGGCCCTGATTGGAACTCCTGCAAGAGGCAACCAATGGATGTGTTTCTCTCACATTGATATTTTTCTCTGTCTTTCCCTCTCTCTAAAAATCAATGGAAAAATATTCTCGGGTGAGGATTTAAAAAATGCTTTATTTAAGTGAAAAGATGAGTAGAGTGCAATAAGATTTCGAGATACCACATTCACATAATGTTTATTGCAGTATATTATGATTGTTTTATTTTACTATTAATTACTATTGTTAATTTCTTACTGCAAAATTTACCTAAAGAAAAGTTTATTGCCCCCAGTGGAGTTTAGTTCATAAACTCCTCTATACTTTCATAATTCCACAATGTTTTAACAAGTGATTTTAAAATTTCTCAACTTTTTCCTATATTACAGTAAACTGAATGTCCTAACCAGAAGTAAACTTCTACACATTACATCTTAAATCATTTATTACTTTCTGATATTATTTTCTTGATTTACTTATTTTCTTCTTTGTTGTCCGTTTACAGTGATCTTTAGCCCCCAGGCCCAAATTTCCCTTCAGACTCTCAACTGTTTTCTTCACTGCTACTTCAAAACATCTAGCTCAGGACCCAGTTCACAGTAGGCACTCAACAAATAATTCATAAATTAGTAATTTTAAAACATAAAAATGTTTTCAAGAGAAACAGTGTAGTTGTTCTTTTAATATTAGTTCATATAAAACTTCTATCCATCTTTGCCCCGGAGTTAACTGGTAAGTCTGGTTGGTGGGCACAGGGGGTTATATTTCTAAAGCAGAATCAATGGGGATGAATAAAGAATAATGTTTTTCAAATCTAGGACACAAAATTGGTCCTAAAGGCTGATTTATTAACACCAAAGATTCACACACATGCACATACACACACACACACACACACACACACACCGAATAACTATCAAATGCAGCTGCAGCAGAAGATAATTTGTGATTGTAATCCTAGAGTATCGTAAAATCCTTGCAACCTGGGAGGCTTCATAAAAAAAAACACAAGGTTGCTCTAGTGACTACACTCCAACATGAAGCAGCATAAATTAGAGCAGTCAGATCAGGTGTCATCTGTGAAGCAGTTTTGAGGTCAGATGGTGATGGAAAATATTTACTTACCTGATCTCCACTGACTGACCAAGGTCTCAAGTGTCAAAACAAGATCATCCCAATCAATGCACCTGGTCTGAGCAATGGCTTTCAAGAGCTTCTCAGCGCTTTTTTCCATCAACCTGCAATAGAAAACACCGATGATAGTCACCCAGCTTTCTGCATTGAATGGCATTGCCAAATTTAGATCTCACTTCAAGTGTGTGGGCTCTTAGGTTTCCAACCAACCCTGACAGTTTCAGAATTTATAGGACAAGTTCCATTGACGTGGTGGGAAATGACTTAGTATTTCTAAAAAATAGGACTTAGCAGCTGACAATAAAATGGCTAATGAGTGTTCTCAAAATTCAAACAGCTGTTTTAGAAAATGGACACGACTTGTCTTGAAAAAGTGTCTACAATAAAAAATAATCTGAATTCAAGTTTCTTTTTTTTTCAGGCATTCCGTGCTCAGTGAGAGATTTTATTGGGGGTGTCACTTCATTATCCCTCAATTATGGCATAGAGCTATTGGACAAGGTTGTATTTTACGTGAAGAATTGTTTTATTCGTACATCACTGATGTAATGAAATTATTTACGTATAAAACCATATGTAGAAATGTGTACAGAAATGGATAATAATAGTTACTATTTGTTACTATTATTATCTAAGTATGTTATCTAAATTATTCCTCCCAAAAATTGTTTCTGGGGTTTTTTGATTGTTTGTTTTTTAATTGTTTATCGTTTAAAGTATTATATGTCTCCTTTTTCCCCCATTGGCCTCTCCCTGGCTGCCTCCTCTTCCCAGCACATGTCCTCACACCCCTACTGCCTGTGTCCATTGGTTATACTCATATGCATGCATACAAGTCCTTTGGTTGATCTCTTACTCCCTCACCCCCGCCCCCCACCGCCTTCCATCAGAGGTTGGACAATCTGTTCAATGCTTCTATGACTCTGGTCTATTTTTGTTCTTATATGTTTAATCATTCCTCTATCTTGTGTATCTAATGAAAGCTTAAACAATAAGCTAAGAATTGGAAATTGTGTCCAAGATTTGGTTTCTGTGACTTACACCAAATAATTTTTTTCTTATTTTCTCATGCTTTTAGGTATATAGTCTCCATGCCAAACTCATTTGTGTCAGGTTTATTGTTTCACGTATATCTAGCCACATATTCAGAATAGTCTATAAATAGATTTCATGTGTTACTTCGATCAGTAACTGTTCTTGTAAAGTATGTGTGTGTATTGCCTTACATATAGTATTTTACATTTGTAAAATGTACCTATAGGTGATGAAATGAAAATGTACGTTAAAGTATGGTAATGATATGTTTACCATTCTAGTATCATTCATATCTTTGGAGAGTATTAATTCTAGTTAAAGCAGGGATTTTGGTAAGTTGATAATACACATGGCAATTATATTGGTTTCAATTCAGTGAGACTAAGCTTAATTTCTGTACTAACAGTCCTAAAGGCAGATTGATTAACACCAAAGATACACACACACACACACTCTCCCTAGAATCTTAAAATTAATTATTATTTTTATTAGTATTATTTAGCTTGTTTTTTCTCTATTCTAAAGAGAATCACATTTAGTTGCTTTCCAAAATGACGTTCAGTCTTAGCATCAACATATTTGATTTATAAGTTATCTCAAAACTTTATTATTTGAAATAAAAAAGTACTTGCATAACACTGTTATGATAGTTTCCCTTTTGCTCCCATTTTTGCATAGTAATTCTCACTACGTAAGAAAAAAAGAGGGATTGATTTTATCTACAGCCTCAAAAAGAAATGTTTGTAAAGTCCTTCAATTTAACCCCCTTTGGCATAGCCTCCTCATTTTATTATGAATGGTCTCTGCATGTATGTGCATTTAGAAAAAACTGATCCGAAACTTTGAATATTTGCTATTGATGGAAATAGGTAACAAATGTACCCTTTTTATCTTTTCAGGACATTAAGTCTCTAAGGGTGCCTACACAGACCCAGCACATAACCTCCGACTGGCACCAGCCCCACATTACAGCTGTGGCCAGTTTCTCTGACATCGAGGGGCTCTTGGAGGACAATGCACAGGAGAGGTATTTTCACTTCAGGTTCTTCCCAGGTGAGCAGACACTCTAGGGAAGGAGCTGAGAAGTACACATCTTCCAACCATTGGGCCACAAAGAGGCCACTGAGCCAGAAGAAGAATATGGCATAGGTGAGGTGGGTTCTCTGCTCCAGACCAGTAATTTCTCAGTTGAACCCAGTGGTTTGTAAAGGCCACTGTATCTTGTAAAAAGCAAACTCGCTTTTTAGGTGCTGTGGGCAGCAGATACTGAAAACTGTAGAGCACAGCCCCTGAGCTCTCCAGCCCTGAGCCTTTCAATGACATAAGCTGCTGGAAATTACTGTCTTTTGAACACATGCTGGCTTTCTTTCATCTACGGGGACATTTGCCTTCTCAGTTCAAATTTCTTTTTTAATGGGGTTGATTCAGAAAGAATTCCCGTTCTTTCTCCAAAGTTTAAACTTTTTATTGTAATTTTAATTCAATGAGCTCTTTTCCTCATTGCTGATGATCTATTTTTTGTGACTCTGTCTTTCAATGCAGAAATAACAATATGTTTGATAATCAGGTACTTCCCTAGATTTCCCTGGAGGTGTTGGGTAATATGTGTTGTATTATCTGTCTAAAATTGGAAAAATGATTAATTCCAAAAGTTTAAGATTAGCAGAACCTTCTGCTGGCCTGTTTTTGGCATGTTGCCTGAGCAATAGGTAAACCGAGGCTTGTGTTTATTATATATCGCATCCTGGAAGATATGGTCCTCAACCCCAAATCTTAATTTGTCAAAAAGGTGTCCTTTTTCATACACTATTAATTCATATAAGTTAAATGTATTTGTTAAACAGGATAAGGTTTAAATTTATCTGTAATGTATGCTTATTAAGTATTCATTAAATAAACCTTTAAATGAGTTATGTGAAATATATTGATCCAAAATACTTTTAACTAAAATGGTAACCAATTTCAGTCTCAAAAAGGATCCACCAGATGATGTATTACTGGGAAAGAGGGTTAAACGTTGAGTCCATGGTCCCATTCATTCCTTACAACCTGGTTTTTGTGATGCTGTGTTTTGGAGAATGTCAGAGCAGGGGCTGCCCTTGGTTTTCACATCAGCCTCTAATCTAGAGATGTAAAAAGAAGGCAAGCTCCAGAGCTCAAGCACTCATTTGGTTGAATCTTGATAATTTTCACTTCAGTGACCTGCCAGTGCTACACAGTAATTCTTACGAAAATTACTACCTGCCCCTGCTTACAGAAAATGTAGTAGTGAAAGAATTCAAAGGAGGCTCTCTGTGTGAAGATTTCATTCCTGGTGCAAGATATATTTATTAGGAAACATTATCATTGTTCAAGTTTAATCACTTCCTTTTAAGAACGACTACCCTGAATTAGGCTTCAGCTTCAAACTGCTTGATCAGCAAGACAAGGCATATGGGAAGAGTCATTATATAAATAGAATGAAGAGCTATGAGATCAGAGGGGGTGGTTTCAAGACTCAGAAATGTTCTTGCCCCTAAAATCCCTACTACCAGAGTTAAGTTCTCAGCTCCTACCACTTGCCCAGCCCTATGTTACTTGTTATGGGAATTTACTTAATATATTTAGAATGCAACGTTTAATTAGTATCAACAGTCCTGAAACACTCAGAACTACATAATTCCACTTCTAGGAATTTATTCAAATGAAATAAACATAGATGTGCATATAGGTTTTCCTATCAGAATGTTAATCGCACTTTTTAATAGTATGAGTGGAAAAGTTGGATATAACCTTAAGTGTTCAAGAATAGGAAACTGTTTCAATTAATTTCCATATAAAACAAACACAGTCAATGATAATTTAAGAACAAGGCTTTGGAGCCACATGTAGTAGGGTCAGAATCCCAACTCCACTCTTGTTCGATCTTGGGCAAGATACTTAACTTTCCAACAACTCTTTCCTCATCTGTAAAATGGGAATAACATGTACATGATAAAAAAACAGTTTTGGGGAGTCAAATTATATAATTTATATATAATATGCAGTACAGAGTCTATCATATAATAAGTATCCATCACATAATTAAGTTATTATTATAAAATAAAACTGTATGCCAGGATTGAAGTTATGTTGTTGAAGAATATTTAGATATAAGAAAAATTCTCACAACTTATTGTTAAATCAGAAAAACTAATAATAAGATAGGATATAGGGAATAATCTTAATTTTAAAAAATCTAAGAAAAATGTATATGGGTTTAAAATAACAGAAAGATACAACATACTTTACTAGTGTTTACTCCTAGTGATAGACTTAAGAGGGATTTTTGCTTTTTAAAAAAATCTTTATTGTTGAAAGTATTACATGTCCCCTTTATCCCCCATGGACCCCTTCTAGCCTGCCCCTCTACCCCCACCCCAGGCCTTCATCACTCTATTGTCCATGTCTATGGGTTATTCTTTTTTTCCATGGTGTATATTATGCATTGCAAACTGAATAAAAATGTTTTTTGCAATGTGTAAAAAGGTGACTGTGGCCATAAAATAGAATAATAATTTGCTTTAAAAAGCAGGAGTGATTACTTCCAACTAGAGGGATTAGGGAAAGCTACAGGGAAGATATTACACATGAATGCATTCCAAAGTATATGTAGGGTTTGGTCAGGCATGGAAGAGGAAGGCACTTCCAAGGGAAATACAAAGGCATACATGCTTAAAGCTTATTTAGGGAAGACTTGGTGCAGTTTGCATGAAGTGCAAGAGAGAATTATCCTGTATCCAGATCAGAAAGAACTTGAAGGCCAAAGCTAAGAAGTTAGGCTTTGCTCTAAGTCCAGCAAAAATATTAATAGAGCTCTTAGAAAGAAAGAGATCTGTAGTTACATAAACTAAGGAAAAACTTCATGTTTTAAGGTCTTCGGATATACCCAGCGTGATTTTAGTGTATTAAAGTCTTTGCCAAATTGTATCTTTAAAATACAGAAAAATCATCCATATTTAACTTTATTTAACTCAGTATTTGTATATGAATGATAAAAACACTATTTCCCTATGCAACCTTAAGAATGAGATAAAGAGCTGGTGAATTTGGGTAAAAAAGAAGAAAATGAGACAAGGTTCAAAGTAACAGAGCTCTGTCTGTGTTGGAAAATTGTGAATGAAACATTTCAGGGTGGTTTTTAGGACCCCAAGAAGCAGAATGTTGGGAAGGAGCACACCAAAGGATGAACAGGAGTATACAGAACACAAACTTTATGTTCCAGTCCTGCCTGAGCCGACTAAGTCTACAAAGGCTCCACTGGGAGGAAGTAGATGGGAAATCATGAATAAGAAGCAATAGGAGGTCTCAAGGAGGTGAGTCTAGGAAGAAACAAACACTTTGTCCCCAGGCTGGCTCATCATTTGCAATCTCTGGCTAAACACAAGGAAGTAAAAGAAGGTCAGCAACTCTCCAGCTGCTGACCAAGTGAAAAGAAGACGATGTGGTTACCAAGTACCATGTAACTCTCCACACCCTCTTCCAACCTGGTCCTCTTGATATCATCACCTCTACTTGCACAGCACTCTTCACACATGTCATTTCATTAGCAGTAACAACTCCATTGAAGCAGGTAGAGCAGATAACCCAGTTTACAAATGAAGCTCATTAAAGTTAAGACACTAAGGAATATAGTTCTAAGGAGACCTCTACCACACATAACCTCAAGGCAACAACTTAGATCACAAAGTTCTAGAAGCATTTACTAATTATAACTAATAAATACTATCTAATCTAATAAAAGAGAAACATGCAAATTGACCGCACCTCTGCTATGCCCCAAGCCATGCCCACCAGCCAATCAGAGCAACTATATGCAAATTAATCCACCAAGATGGCAGCCAGCAGCCATGGAACTGGAGCAAGCAGGAGGCTTGGTTGTCCCGTCAATGGAGGAAGCCAAGCTTCCCGCCTGCCCTGGCCTGCTGTGGCCTCCACTCAAGGCAACAAAGTTTCAATTAAAGAAGATAAATAAATCCCAGATACCTGCTTCCAGCCAGACTCGCTGGGAGCTTGGGTCATTGGGGGCCTTGGCCAGCCTGCAGACAGCCATCAACCCCTCAGCTGATGGCCAGGCACCCCAGCGGGGACCCCGAACCTGAAGGGTATGTGGCCAGTCTGAAAACAACCTCAGCCCCTCACCCAGGCTGGCTAGACACCCCAGTGGGAACCCCACCCTGATCTGGGACACCCTTCAGGACAAACCAGCCGGCCCCCACCCATGCACCAGGCCTCTATCCTATATAATAAAAGGGTAATATGCAAATTGACCCTAACAGCAGAACCACTGGGAATGACTGGTCATTATGACACACGCTGACCATCAGGGGGCAGATGCACAGGAGCTGCCCCCTGCTGGTCAGTGCACTCCCACAGGGGGATTTCTGCTCAGCTACAAGCCAGGCTGACAGCTGCCAGCACTGCGGTGGTGGCGGGAGACTCTCCTGCCACCTCAGCAGTGCTAAGGATGTCTGACTGCAGCTTAGGCCTGCTCCCCACTGGCAAGAGGACATCCCCCGAGGCTCCCAGGCTGACAGAGGGATGTCTGACTGCCATCTTAGGCCCAATCCCCCGGGGAGTGGGCCTAAGCCAGCTGGTGGACATCCCTCGATGGGTCCCAGACTGCAAGAAGGCACAGGCCAGGCTAAGGGACCCTCCCGAGTGCACAAATATTTGTGCACTGGGCCCCTAGTCAAATATAAGCCAACATCAAAACACAAACATAAGTGCTAGAAAATATAAATATTAGTTAAGTATTAGCTGTAAGATGAAAATGTCAGAAACAGAGTGTGAAAACTATGAGAAAGTTTGACACAATGTGGGAGGAAGCAGAGAAAACATGCATCTGTCACATCAAAATCAACTGATTCCCAAAATGTGCTTAGTTATATCTTAAACAACAAAAGAAACAGTATAAAGGACTGCTCTATAGTTATTCCACAGTATTCAAGCTCTTTCTACATTTTATTTTTAAAATTACATCAAGTACCAGTGTTCTAACAAATCCATCTGGTTTCCTTCTCATTGTATGACTCTCCAGGGCCAAAATCTATTTTAGAAACAAAAGGGGAAAACGTGTTCTGAGAAACAACATAGCAAACTCTTGTATCACATACATTTTCTTTCTCTGGAGATAAGCACCATTCATCAGCCTCCTATGTAAACTAGAGAAACTGTCTAGGTCCTCAAAGACTCACTATTAAACTGTTTTGTGGAGTAAAGTTGAGGCAATATTTTGACTAAGTTATAGGGGAAAGAAAGTTTAGAATTTGAACTCTGATATGTTAAATTATGTAATGGCTTTTTGTTCCACAGAAATTATGAAGTTGAATTGCAGCCCATTACAAATTTAATGTTGCCATATCCACTTCCAAAACACTATATGCCCTGTCCAAGGTGAGTAACTGGGAACACTGTAGCAATGTTTAAAGATGGGGAAATCAAATGTATCAGGCCTCATCATAAGCTCATTAAGCACATTTTGCAATAATTTTTATAAACAACCCGCTGCAGTTTAATGGACACTTGAGGATATGAATAACTAACTTCAGTTATCAGAGACAAAGAAAATGGAAATTCAGACTTCTAAATTTTACTTAGTTTCTCGAGTGTATGTATGTCTTTGTGTTTGTATACAACATGTACACAAGAAGAGATAAAGAAATATAAAACTGAGAACTATAAATTGAAAAATTAATGGGAACAATGGAGATGGCAATTATATCTATTTTCCTTCAAGATAATGACAAAAAGCAGAAATTTATTTAATAGATCTTTCATTATTCTAAATTTACTCCAACAATACTTTAAAACAGTTCCTTCAACGGAAATATTACAGTATCCTTTTTTGTCTGAGTTCATAGAATCTCATGAGGTTTTAAAAACTCATTAGCTAATAGAATTGCTCTAGATCTGGAGGTTCACTAATAAAATAAAATTCTCTAGTGTTTAACTAGCAAATTGTATTTGGTAATTGGTTCTTTGTAAATTGCACTTTGATGCACCTTGTCCAAGCTTATTTTATGAAGGGTGTATATATATATATATTAAACCAATTAAAAATTCCATATCTATATATTTGTATAAAGTAGCTAATAACTTTTAAAATTAAACAGCTATACAGCACTCTAGTTTGCATCTTATATATATCTTTTAAATACTTGGATGTCACATATTTCTCTTAATATATATTTGAATAATTTACATCTTCAATACTTTGGTAAAGAGCCAAATTCAGGGGACTGGATCCCTTTGAATGAAGTAAACCTGACTAGATTCTCTCCGGGAATCTAGAGATGACACATAAGGATTTAACAAATTGTGTTGACCTGGAAGGAATAAAGCTATACTTCCCTCTATTAGAGGAAACTCAATGGCATCTAAACATCACTTCTGCCTACCTGGAAAATCTTCCTATATTACCTCAATTGTCATTTCTGGGGGTAGGGGGTTGTTTGTTTGGTTTATTGTCTAAATATATTTTTATTGATTTCAGAGAGGAAAGAAGAGGGGGAGAAAAGAAATAGAAACATGAATGATGAGAGAGAATCATTGATATGCTGCCTCCTGCACACACCCACTAAGGATGGAGCCTACAACCCGCAATTCCAGCCATGTGCTCTGATGGGAAATCGAACTGTGACCTCCTGGTTTGTAGGTTGATGCTCAATCACTGAGGCATGCCTGCTAGCTACCTTGTTTTATTTTTATTTCTCATAATGCATTCTATGTTAACTCGATTATTTTATACATATTTATCATCAAATATTGTTAACCTGCTTCTGACGCATATAGTTTTTGCCCCAGCCAGTTTGGCCTAGTGGATGTGAGCCCTCGGACTGAAGGATAGCAGTTTTGATTCCAGTCAAGGGTCAAGGGCACATACTTCTAGGTTGCATGCTCAATCCCCAGCTCAGATCAGAGTACGTGGGGGAGGCAACCAAGCTATGTGTCTCTTTCACGTTGATGTTTTTTTCTCTCTCTGTCTCTCCTCCTCCTTTTCATTCTCTCTAAAAATCAATGGAATAAATATCCTCAGTGAGGATTAACAACAATAACAACAACAACAAAAAGAATATAGTTTTCTGATCATGAATAAGGAGGGTGTATTCCTCCAGAACACTGACATTTAACAAAATTTGTTTTTCTTATTTCCAAGTGATTTAAGGAAACTGATTTGAAGAAAACAACTCATGAAATAATCCTATATTAGGGATAATCTAGCAGGCTTGACTTCTCACAGGTATTAAAACATGTAAATATTAATATATGTAAATTTAACATACATATATATACACACACACATATATGTATAGAAATGTATGTACAATAATCTAATGTGCCATGGCCAGTGTTGCTCAGTTGGTTGGGTGTCATCCAGCCGTGAGCTCTATCCCTGAGGATGGGTGTACAGGAGGCAGTTAATTGATGTAATGCTCTCACATTGATGTTTTTCTCTTTCTCTTTCTATTTTTCTTCATAGTTGCTGTTTATGAGATCCCTGCTAATATTTCATTGGCCAAAGCAAATAAAATGATTGAGCCTAATGAAAGAGCTATGGCAGATCACCTCACACATGAAGTTAAGGTACTGGAGTTATTTGATGAAATGAGAGGTTACATGGGGTATATAGAATGGAAACCATCAACATATTCTACCAGGAAGGAGCTTACTAACTGAGGATTGTTATCTTATGTCTTCACTGTAATCACAAGAACAAGCCCAAGACAGCCTATTGGCTAAATAATGAGAAACATGTAGCAGAGACAAGTTGCCAAAAATTTCCTAAGTCCAGCCTAAATCAGCTGATAGTCAGTGGATCACCCAGACATATCAGCCTAGTTACCTAGTCAAACCACCTGCTGATCCCAGATATGTGCGCCACAGTTTTTCAATAGTTTTGCCACTGAAATGTTTGTGATAGTTTGTTATATGGCATTATATGACACTAGCAGAGTGTCTCATACATTTTTTTAAAAAGTAAACAAACTCAGTTTGTTTAGTAAAGTAATAAATGGCATAAAATGTAGATTACATTAATTGATTATTTACAAGAACCTCAAAGATTTCTGCCACTGGATTAACTAGCCAAAAGAGAAAGAGACAAAAACAAACAGTTGCTAATGTTAAAGAAATTGATAAAAATTTTAAAAAACTAATCAAGAAAAAAGGAGAAAACAGATTTTCAAAATTAGTAATGGAAAGTCATTATAGATCATAAATAAAATGAACAACTTAATGACAATAAGCCTGATAGCTTGAAATGAACAATTTCTTTGAAAAGTATAATTTACTAACACAAGCTCAAGAATAAATACAATGTCAAATAGCCATATATTTATCAAGGTTATTGAATTCATAATAAAAAGAAAAATTCTTCCAATAAATTAAACTCCAGGGCTAGATAGTTTTACTAGTGAATTTTGTCAAACATTTCAGAAGGACATAATACCCAAATACACAAGATCTTTCAGATAGTAGAAAAGAAAGAAATGCTCCTAATTCATTTTATAGACAGCATAACTTTGATAACAAAACCAGACAAAGATTTCACAAAATAACCTAAATGTACATCAACAGGGAAGTGGATAGAAACACCATAAAATTATCATACTCTGGCATTGTAGTCCAAAAGAAAAAGAAAAAATTATTGTTATAAGCAACAACATGGATAATTTTCTAAAACATATGTTGACTGAAAGAAGTCAGATATGTTTTAGAACAGGAAAAACAAGTTCTAGTGAAAGAAAAATCCACGGGTTGCTTGGTGCCAAAAGGAGATGGGGTGACTGACTGCAAAGAAACACAAAAGAACTTTCTGGAACAATAAAAATTTATGTCACAAGTGGTGTAGTGGTAATCTGGATATACACCTATGTAAAAACTCATCACAACCATTCACTTAAATGTATATTTTATCTTAACTAATAAAAGCATAATATTGAAATTAACCGTTTCTCTGGGACGCCTACCAGCCAATCAGAGCGACTGTATGCAAATTAGCCCAGCCAACATGGCGGCCGCCACTCACGAAGTAAACGGCAGCTTCCATTGCAGCAGGAGTGAAAGTGAAACTGTCAGTGCACCGGCTTGGCTTATCCTGCCTCCCTCAAAACAAAACATGTTTGTAACAATGTATAAATCATAGAATCCTCGGGAGCTGAAGGAAACAGCAGGCCACGCCTGAGTCTAAGAGTATAACATTGTTTCATTATAGAGGCTGCGAGGGGAGGTGAAACAGAGAGCAAGTTTCGTTACATGTCTAGGCCCCGGCTTAAAGGAACAGCATCAATTATAGAAGATAAACAAACCCTAGAAACCTGCATCCAGCCAGCCTTGCTGGGACATTGGGTCAATGGGAGCTGTGGACAGCCTTAAAGTCTGAAAGCACCAATCAGCCCATCACCCATGCTGGCCACAACCCAATGGGGTGAGGACATTACTGGGGGGCTTGGCCAGCCTGCAGACAGCCATCAGCCTGTCACCCAGGCTGGTCAGGCACACCAGCAAGTGGACATCCCCAGAGGGGTCCCAGACTGTGAGAGGGCACAGGCTGGGCTGAGGGACCTCCTGAATGCACAGAGCAGTTGCAGGGCGGAACAGCGTAGGACCCAGGACTGGTGAGTGGGAAAGAGGCGGCAGGGTTGGCAGCCTGCTTGGCAGCTCCCCAGGTCCTTTGAGGAGCACCAGGGAGCGGGTAGGAGGTGGCAGGGGGTCAGCGGCCTGCTTGCCGGCTGCCCAGGCCCTTTGAGGGGCATCAGGGAGCAAGAAAGAGGCAGCAGGGGGTCAGTGGCCTGCTTGGTGGGCTCCCCAGGCCCTTTGCGGGCACCAGGGAGCGGGAAAGAGGCGGTGGGGCTGAGGGCCTGCTTGGCGGCTCCTCAGGCCCTTTGAGGGGTACCGGGGAGCAGATAAGAGGTGGTAGGGGGTCAGCGGCCTGCTTGGTGGCTGCCCAGGCCCTTTACGGGGCACCGGGGAGCAGGAAAGAGGCGACAGCCTGCTTGCCAGCTGCCCAAGCAATTTGAGGGGCATTGGGGAGTGGGAAAGAGGCAGCGTGGTGGTCAGCGGCCTGCTTGGTGGGCTTCCCAGGCCCCTTGCAGGGCACCGGGGAGTGGGAAAGGAAGGCATCAGGGGACAGGTGAGTGGGAAAGAGTCAGCAGCCTGCTTGGTGGCTCCCCAGGCCCTTTGGGGGGCACTGGGGAGCAGGAAAGCAAGCTCTTGGGGGCTGGGGGCCTGCTTGGCGGCTCCCGTGGTCCCTTCTGGGGATCAGGGAGCAGGAAAAGGCTGGCCTGACCACGAGGTGGGGTTTTCCCTGCTTTCTGGTAGCTGGAGGAAGATGGGCAGTAGGCAAGCTTGGGAGGCAGGCAGCACCCAGCCCTGGCCACAGCTCAAAAAAGAGAATAACATGCAGGGGAGGGCAAGAGTCTGAGAGATCAACATAGAG
>PVJC01001644.1:71796-90333 GCA_004026665.1 Murina feae | reverse complement strand
TCTGCCACACCTGCCACGTGCCTCTGTTTGAAGAGATAAACTTGCACGTTTCAATTAGTCCCCATCGCAACCCCGTGAGGCAGGTTCTCTTACATTCCTGTCCTACAAACAAGGAAAATGAGGCAGAGAGAACTTACACAGTCAGAAAGTGATCAAGCCTTCTGCCCAGGCAGACTGGCTCCAGAAATGGTGTTCTTAACTACTAGGATCAGATCCAGGTCAAAGGGACTGGATTGGCCTCTGTGTGGCTTGTCAGAAGGAAAGGGTGACAGGCTAGAGGATAAAGGAGAGGGGAAGAGGATTCCCAGAGAGAGCATTCTGGAAGCCCAGCTGGCCTGTTCCCCAATACAAAGGAGAGAAGCAATAAGAACCCGATGGCTAGATGCGTAGGCCTGGGCTTGGGCTTTGTTAGGAATTTCTAAGATGCAAGGCTCCCCTATGGGGCCTCCAGCTCCAAAGGCCAGGGGCCCAAGGCTACATGGAAGCAGGTGAGGGACTCTCATGGGCTGGTGGCTCCCAGTTCCCTAGAGAGAAGCCCTAACTGTTTTGCAGGGGCAAGAACCACATCACATCATCATCATCGTACTTATCATAATGATCATAATGACTTATTGAGCAGCTACTACATGTAGTCACTCCACTAGCTACTTCCTGGATTCCTCACTCCTCCTTACACCTACTCCTCCAGGTGACCACTGCCCCTGTTCCACAGGTGAAGAAAGTGGAGGTCAAGGGCAGGGAGGGTAAGTAACATGCTCCAGTGATTCGTGCAGAGTGGTCTGGAGTAGCGAGTAGGACAGCACAGGCTTCGGAGCCACACAGACAGACCTGACTCCAGATCCTGGCTCTGCATCACCAGCTCTGGAATCTTGAGCAAATAACTTACCCTCTTCTGACAATTTCAATCAGAGATGCCAGAAGTAATTCATCTCAAACGTCAGCGCCAAGTGGCTGGCCATGCTGCCTGCAGTGCTCTGTGGGAGAGGCTTCTGAGCCACGTCTACACTCATGGGAAAGCGTGTCGTGATCAATTAGTAGCATCAGGGACAGAAGGGAGGCGTGAAAGCACAAGTGTCACCCATTTGCCACCCCTGATCTGGAGAAACACCATGGCTTATAGAGACAGCTATACAGATACATGGGTGCACTCAGACACATACGGCCAATGGATTTTTGACTAAGATACCAAAGCAACTCAACGTCTTTTCAACAACAGGGTGTCCACATGGGACTAAATAGACCTAGACCCCTACACTGGGCTGAACACAATTAAATAATTGGCATGGATCTTAGACCTATAGCTAAACTTGTAAGGCTTCTAGAAGAAAACATAATAATATTTGAGATGGACTAAGCAAAGATTGCTTAGGAAACAGAAAGCTACAGACATAAAATTTTTAAAAATCCATGAGTTAGACATCATCAAAATTAAAACTTCTGCTCATCAAAGACATGTTTAAAAAAAGAAATGAACTTGTATCCAGAATAGGTAAAGAATGCCTACAAGAAGACAACCCCTATTTTCAAGGAGGATGACAGGCAAAAGGGACTATAAGAATGGTCAACAAGCCTATGAAGTGTTTGACAATATTAGCAAAATGCAAATTAAAACCGCAGTGAAATACTCCAACACACTCACTCAAGTGGCTAAAATTAAATAACTTGACAATGGCAAATGTTGGCGAGGATGTGGAGCACAGGAATGTAAATAGTACCACCATCTGGCAAAACGTTTGGTTTCACATAGTTAAACATTCGCTCAGCGTCTGACCCAGCCATTTCACTTTCGGTACTTACCTAAGAGAAATGAAAACACATGCCCAAAGCAAAACAATAAAACCTATACCAGGATGTTCACAGCATTTGACCATGCATTATAGCCAAAGACTGAAAACAACACGAGTGTCCCTCAATAGGATAATAAGCAAACTGTGGAGTGTTCAGACAAAGGAACACACTGCTGACACGCTCAGCGGCATGGGCAAATTTCGCAGAAACGGTGCTGGGCCGAACACGAGGAGTACACGCTACATGGCTCCTTTTACACTGAGTTCTACAACAGGCAAAGCCAATGCACAGTGAAAAAAACCAGAACACAAGTTGCTTGGGAGGTAGTGGGGTGGGAGGGGTTGACTGTAAAGGGACATGAGGAACTTTCTGGGGTGGCAGGTATGTCCTACATCTGAGTTAAATCAGAGTGCGAGTTGCATGGGTGTACCCTTTAATAAAAGCATACTGCCCTAGCCGGTTTGGCTCAGTGGACAGAGTGTCGGCCTGTGGACTGAAGGGTCCCGGGTTCAATTCCAGTCAAGGGCACGTACCTTGGTTGCAGGCTCCTCACTGGCCCGGGCCCTGGTCGGGGCGCATGCAGGAGGCAACCAATCAATGTGTCTCTCTCACATCGGTGTTTCTCTCTGTGTGTGTCTCTTCCCCACCCACTCTCTCTAAAAATCAATGAAAAAATATCCTCAAGTGAGAATTTAAAAAAATTTTTTTAATTAAAATAAAAGTATACAGTTAAGATTTATGCATTTCAATATATGTCAACTTTTTAAAATCTGGCTACAGCTAAAGTGTAGCCCGATTTGCAAGAAGTGTAAGTTAGTTGACCTTAACACACGAACAAAATCAGGAACAATACACACATGTGCAGCTGTGCACACATGAGGATGGAGCTGTGCAGGTGGTACACACACAGGCATCTCCGTGGTCTCGATGCTGCCAAGGGGCAGCCTGGCAGGTGCAGGCCAGGCGAGCCCTTCCTCACGTCTGCACTGCCCCTGGGCTCCCCTGACCTCCGGCCTCTATGAAATCAAAACACTCCTGCAAGTGGCTCCTGGCTCTGGACGGGCGACAGACATGGGTCTGTGTGGAGACCGGAGACGGCTCTCCCAGGGGCCGCAGGGCATCAACAGGAGAGCCAGCTAACCCTCCCGCAGCGGTGGTGATAAGGGGAACAAGCACTTCCCCTCGCCTGTCCCCTTCCAGGGCTTTCTCCAAGAAAGGAAAAACCAAACCTCCCTGCTGGTGTCCTGGAGCCCTTCCTGCCCCCGCCCCACAGGCTCCCACCATCCTTCCCACAAATGCCTCCTCACCTTGTTCATACAGACTTGGTAGATCTGAGAGCGGCTGACACCCCTCACTCAACTCTTCCCAGGAGAGGAGGGGGAGACCAGGGGCAAAGTTTGGAAGAGATGGTCTTGGGCCTGGGGTTGTGCTACAAGCTGGAAAGGAAACCCTAGCCAGGCCCAGGGAGAGAGACTGGTTGGTGGGCACTGGTGAGCCTGGAAAGGTGGGAGGAGGAGACCAGACAGCTGGGAATGGCGAGAGGTTCCTCTGAGATCCTCCTTCCCCAGCACCTGGAGACTTACCCACCTGCCTGACCCGCCTCTGAGGGTATCAGAGGCATTTGTGAGTGAAGGGCAAAGTCCCAAGGAAGCAAAGTGGGAACATGACTTTCTGCTCAGCCCCAGGGAAGGAACACCAGGCCTCCTTCTCCGCTGCCGGGAAGGAGAAGGTCTGAGTGGGGGCCACCCTCAGAGAGAGATGGAGGAGGTCTGAGCAGGGCTGCCCTCAGACTTGCACAGAGAGATGGAGGAGGTCTGAGCAGGGCTGCCCTCAGACCTGCACAGAGAGATGGAGGAGGTCTGAGCAGGGCTGCCCTCAGACTTGCACAGAGAGATGGAGGAGGTCTGATCAGGGCTGCCCTCAGACTAGCACAGAGAGATGGAGGAGGTCTGACTAGGGGTTGCCCTCAGACTTGCATAAAGGGATATGGAGAAGACTGAGCAAGGGCACCTCCCACCTGACCTGGCCAGCATAGGCCTCGTGGGGCTCCAGGGGCCAGTGTCATCACAAGGGGCCAGGGTCAAATCAAGGTCACGTCAAGTCCCAGCATTGTCACCCTCAACAAAACGCACTGCACTGTGAGCTGGAGGATGATCTGGAGGGTCAGCCCCATCCCCTTCACTATATGAAGCCCTGGACCGTTGCCGTGTGAGGTCAGTCCCGAGGGGTTAGCCCAAGCCCCTGTGCTCGCCATTAGGGCCCCTTCCCGCTCCCCCACAGCCTCCCCATGAAGCTGTCCTCACTCCTCTCCACCCACTGAGAAGCCACATGACACACTTGAGCTTGTCACATGCTGAGCCATATGGTTTCTTCTGCTCAGTTAAGGGCCCCCGTAGACAGCAGGTTCTTTGAGGGGTAAGGACTGCGGCCTCGGTGTGACCCCCTGAGACCCAGCGCAATGCTGGGCACACAAAGCCTACATGCCTGTTGATCTGGGGTTTTTTTGCATGAAAACCAGATCATTAAAAATGTGGGCCTGGAAACGATCCACAGTATTCCCAGGGAGACAGCCCCAACCCCTCTCCCAGCCCACCCTCCGCCATCCACAGTCTGAGTGCTGGCTGGGAACTGGGCCCTCATTCAGCCCATCTGCTCAGCATCTCTCTGGTGGCTTTTCCTCAGTTTCACATTTTTAAAAAAATCCCTTTGAAAAACACAAACAGCCAAGAGGTGGGGCAGGATGCGTGGGACCAATTGCAGCAGGCATGGCCCTGGGGGGCAGTGGCCTAGGGGGGGAGGGCCTTCTCAGGAGGGAGGCCGGCTACTCTCCCAACAGCCCCTCCCCAGCCGAAAAGGCAACTACAAGAAGGGCTGTCCCTGCATGTGGGCGGTGGGATGAAAGGAGCACTTTACCAAAGATAGTTTGGGTCTCTGAGTTTAACTAAACCTGCTGGCTTCAGTAGGAACACAGGTATCCTCAGAGGGACCCCAGGCGAGTCATTTTCTACCCAGTTTATCTATAAAAAAAACGCATCATCCATCCCTGACATTCTGCAGCTCCCAAGCTAATCAATACCAAAGGGGTATGCCTGCCACCCCTGGCCCACCTGCACTGCCAAGGAAACTAGGTGAGACCCTCCCCCACGGCCCAGAACCCCCCCAGGGCCAGAGACCTGGAGAGGGTCCAGCCTCTACCTCGGGTGCCTCAAGACTCCATTGTAAATAACAGCCAGGAGGTCGGAAGCCTGATCTTCCCTCACGGCCGGTGGGAGCCCGGGTCTGCGCATGTGATCCCACATGAGACTGATGGAGGAGGGTGGGGCTTCTGGCCCATCTTGAAGAACCCATGTCGATGAGCTTAACGTAGAGGGGTGTCGCTTGGACACACAGGCTCAGCTGGGATGTAAGATTCAAGCAAAACCAGAGAAATCGAAGATCGAGTGGAGGCTCCTCTGACCTGGACGTCCCAACGGTCAATAAACATCACAACCAGCTGCCATCCAGCCTCCCCACCGGGACTTAGGGGCCTGCAGAACAGGACAGCTGCTGCCTCAAGGAACTCAACGGAGAGAAGCTTCGCGCGACCAGCAACAGACAAGTGCAGTCACACAAAGGACGGAGCTCTGTGGTGAGCAGGCTGGTGGTTTTAAGTCCCACATGGACTAGTTAGCTTTGCACAAAGAGAAAAATGTCCCGCCCTGGCCAGTGTGGCTCAGCTGGCATGTCATCCTGTACACCAAAAGGTTTGGGGTTTAATTCCCAGTCAGGGCACATATATAGGTTGCAGGTTCGATGCCTGGTCGGGGCAAGGGTTGGAGGCAACTAGTCAACACTTCTCTCACACATTAATGTTTCTCTATCTATCTATCTATCTCATACTCTCACTCTCCCTTTCTTTCTCTCTAAAATCAATAAAAACATATTCTCAGATGAGAATTTTTTTTTAAGTCCTAGCCATGGACAGGCATCTAACTACAGCTTGGGTACACAATAAGCCCAAATGACAATCACAAAGAGACCCCTAAGTCCAGGTATGCCACACGCTGACCTCCCCATGCCAACCACAGAAGGGTCCTAGCCCCAGGGTGAGTCTCCAGGGCAACCCCTCGCATCTTTCTGAGCTCCCAGCCTTGACCTTGGTCTTGGAGCTTTGGACAGTCAAGTCACAGGCTGGGAAATTCCTGAGCTGAGTTCAAAGAGGAGAAAAACAGAGCTCCCGGCGTTAGGGCCGCCTTCTGATGGTGGGTCACTAAGGTTTCCCTGCAGGTGGCTGCTCTGTTCTGATGCTGCCTGGGGTCTCACGCAGGCCAGACTTACCCCGTGACAGCTGGCCGGACCCTGTGCTGGCCAGAGCAAAAATAGGGCCCAGCGCCCAGTGGACATTCACAAGTCGTTTTTTTAATGAATCCATGTTAACTAATAATTTCTTCCCTGCGCTCCAAATTCTCCATTCGTCCCCGTCTCTCCTGCATCTCTGTACACCCTGCTCCCTCCTTCAGCATTTCCACACACTCAAGTCTCCCATCTCACAAGTGTTACCTACACCCCCTGACTCCCACCCCATCTCCACTCGCTCCTCACACACCCAGTCTGGTGTCCGCCCCTCCTCCCGCCCCACAACTGTTCTCAGTTACATCAGCAGCAGCAACCTGGGCACTAAGCCCAAAGGCCACTGTGCGCTCTGCATTGTACTTGGCCTTTCCGAGCGGCTGACACAGCCGCCGCCCGCCCTTCCTTTGTGAATGCGCCTCCACCCAGTCCCTCAAGGTGCTATCCCAGGAATCTTCCTACTCCATCCTCTTCCCGGAGAGTTCACCGCCCCACCACCCCTACACCCAAGCTTCAATCCCATCTCTATGAAAATGACCAGATTTTTACCTCCAGTCCAGACCCTCCTTCTAAACCTGGTCCCCAAATACCCAGCTGCTTACTGGCATCCCCATTCGTGTCTCAAGCATGTCCAATTCAGCACTTAGAAGTCAAGCCTTCGCCCTCCCTTCCAGGTCACTCCATCTCAGAGATAAATGGCTGTACCATTTATCCAGGTGATCCCACCTCTCCCAGCTCCTCCGATCTCATCAGTCTACCTCATAGGAAATCTGAGGTATGACTGTTTCCAAATAACCTCAAAGGGCCTTCAGAGTCAGGCCACCATCTCCTCACTGGACTCCTGCAGAAGCCTCCCGACTCATCTCCCACTTTCCACTCTGCTCCTTCCTACGCACTCTCCACCCAATGACCAAGGTGACTTTTTCCATCATCTTACTCCTCTGACTAAAACCTTCAACGATTTCATTGCCGTGCAGTAGGATGAAGCCCAATATCTTCAGCAGAACTTCCAAGGGGCTGACTCTCTGTCCCTAACCGTGGATGCTCTGGCCATGCTGGTCTTCTGGCTGGAGAAGCCACTGCTCTCCCACCCCAGAGCATTTGAGGCCACAGCAGTGCTTCTGGAGTGTAAAGTCCATATGAATAGGGATGGTGCTAGAATGCAGATTCTGATCCAGTGGTCTGGAGAGCGGCCTGAGATTCTGCACTTCTACGGAGCTCCCAAATAATGCAGGTGTTTGTGGCCTCCTGGCCTCACTTCGGGTAGTAAGCGTCTAGAACACTCTCCTCCACCCTCAGTTGACTCCTACTCAACTCTCAGGGTTCAGCTTAAACATCATTTCCTCAAAGAAGCCCTCCCAGATACTCTCCAAGATTAGGTTAGATTCCGCCTCCACAGACTTTATGTTGTTCCCGTTATGCTGTACTTCTTTGGAATATTCCCATCTAACCGTCCATCCCTCATTCTTAAAATTATTTTTTCAACTCTTGTCTCTCTAGCTAGACTACAAGTTCCAGAACAAGGACCACGATGTCACAGGGTCAGCATTCTTCTCATAGTAACACCTAAATCTTCCTTGGAGGAGCCACCCCTCTCGCCCTCTTGGTTCTTCAGGGTTTAGGTGGTGGGGGTCAGACCAAGTCTAGCCAGTCAGAGCCTTCCATCTCTCTGGTTGCAACGATTGGTTCAGAGATAGACATGTGACCTAAGCCAGGCCAATGAGCTTCCTCCCTGGGCCTTTTGTGAGAATTACTGGGGAAAAGAGACTCTTCACTTAGCAAGTAGGAGCAGCTGTCACATTCCTGTCATCACAGAGACAGAGTTTAACAAAAAAAAAAATGAAACCAATACAGGAAAGAGGTAGAAAGTGACAGATGCCATGGATGCAGCCATGCCTGGAGTCTATACTTGCCATTATGAAGGCAATAGATTCCCATTTATTCTTAAGCCAAAGTGAGTTATGTTTCTGTCACTTGAAACCAAGAGTCCTGACTAATACGACATTCAAATAAATGTTGGGTGTTGAATGAATTACATGAGTGTGCGAGCAACTGAAGGCTGCCAAGAGGACTCAGTGACTCCTCCTAGGAAACTTCCAGAGTTCTCCCTGAACACTCCCGCCATCCATGAGCACAGAGACAAGCAGCCCACACCCCATTCTGCAGACCAACGTGCTGAACCACACAATGGCCACAGGCTTTTCATCAATCCACCATGCAAACAAGCCATCCAGCCCCTGGCTCAGATGCCAGCACTGCCACTAGGCTGATGAAGGTGGACTGACTGTCAGTGCCCCCAGGGCACCCCACAAGGAGGAGAGCAGAGAGGTCCTCCCTCAGCCCTATACCCCATCCACTCCTGAAGCCTAGTCCAACCAGGGTAGGCGCTGGCTGCCATTCAGTGATACTGCCATTCAGTGCATACCACACAGCTCTGTGCATGGTGACCATTCAATATGGAATGATAATGGAAAGGTCGTTTTTTATCTGCTTTCTTTGGAGGTGTCACTTTGTAACAGATTAGGTCAGGGAAAAGGGGGTGCAACAGAGAGCAGCCCTAATTATCATCACACTAAACTGCCCATCCCTCATTCCTAACATTATTTTTTCAACTCTTGTCTCCCCAGCTAGATGACAAGTTCCAGAACAGAGAAGAGAAGAGCCCTATTTCCCTGTGAGTCACCTCACAGCAGAGCTCCAGGACAGAGATGGAGGCTGCCCTACATGTCCCCTCAGCTGATTCAGGAGGCCGGCGGGTGACTTCAAAGCTAGTCCTCACCTGGCAAAATGCACGGGAGGGAGAGGATGAGGGAGGGAGGTGCACTGCTGCCTGGGCAGGGATGCTGCCTGAGCCAAAGGCCTCCCTGAGGGCCACATCAGGTGTGTGTGGCCATGCCACCAAGGGAGACCAGGGTGAAGGGGGAGAGGCATAGTGAGGGGAGGGTGCCGCCCCCTCGGTCCCTTTCCAGGAATGAGATGGGCCTGGGCCTGGGGACCTGGGATGTGGTTTCCCAGGAGAGAGACTTGGGAATAAAATGTTAACAGGAAAAGAATTACCCAGAACCTCTAAGGCAACTCTCCTGCAGGCACTGGGGGACAGGACCAGCCCAAGAAGGCCAGTCGAAGGCAGGTAGGCCTGCGTGCAATGTCCACTCAAGAACCAGGAGAGGCCCGGCCAGTGTGTGGCTCAGTGGTTGAGTATTGACCCCATGAACCAAGAGGTCACAGGTGGAGCAAGAGGCAGTCGATCAATGTTCTCATCATTGATGTTTCTATCTCTCTCTTTCCTTCTCCCTTCCTCTCTGAAATCAATTTAAAAACCGTATTTAAAATGTCTTCTTAAGCCCTGACCAGTTTGGCTCAGTGGATAGAGCGTCAGCCTGTGGACTGAAGGGTCCCAAGTTTGATTCCAATCAAGGGCAGGTACCTTGGTTGCAGGCACATCCCCAGTGGGGGTTGTGCAGGAGGTAGCTGATCGATGTTTCTGTCTCATCGATGTCTCTAACTCTCTATCCCTCTCCCTTCCTCTCTGTAAAAAATCAATAAAATACATATTTTTTAAAAGTCTTCTTAAAAAAATAAATAAAATAAAATAAAATGTCTTCTTAAAAAAAGAACCAGGAGGGTCCCAGCCCATGGGACCCCTCCTTTCCCATCCCCAGGCCCTGGCAGCCCTTCTGGGCAGTGGCCCTTGAGGCACTAGCCTGCAGCTGCATTCTAAACCTCTCCCACTTCCTCTCGCCTAGGGCCTTCGTTCCAGAACCCCACACACAGTTCCACGAGGCCTCTCACTAATTGCCAAGCATCCTCCAACCCCATCAGCCCAGCCTATTTCCTCACCCTAACACCCGAGTCTCAGTCACACTTCCCTCCCTCGCGAGCCGCTGAGCTCAGGTGAACGCTGCTTCCAGAGGAGGCTGGGCACCCCATGCCCTCGCTGGGCAGGCGCAGCTGGGCCAGGTGCCGAACCAAAGCAGAACCTTGAGATGCACCCCCTCCCCAACCCTCCCCACTTACCAGTTCTAAGCCTCTTACCTTCATGGTGGGAGGTGCCGTGAGAGGAGGGGACAGCGACCGGTCAGGCAGGGGCACATCCGAGCTGTTGGCCAGCTCCTGCTTCCTGTGAGGAGGCCACAGAACACAGAACAGGTGAGTGGGGGCCTGCCTGCACCGTCCCCTCTCTCCTCTAAAGCCTGGGCTTGGGGACACAGTCCAACACACACTGAGCAAACCAGAGCGGGTGCATTTCCTGCCTGGGATGGAGTAAAACCTAGAGCAGGGCTGCTCCTCTCGAGGCCCCTGCTCCTGCAGCAGGAACTTGCGAGAAATGCACCCCAGACTCTCCAGTGACGGGGCCCAGGAATGTGATGCGCGCTGAAGTCTGAGACCCACAGGGCTAAAGAGGGGCTGGGTGGGAGAAGAAGGGGGAGGGATGAACATTTTCTATTCATCCTCTCCGTGCTCCTTTGTCCCTCAACACACACACACACACACACACACACACACACACACACCAGCCAGACAGGTGACCTTGGGAAGAAGGGGCTGCCTGCTGTGTGAGCTGCAGGTAAAACTTATTTTAGTCCCCGTGGGCTAGGACCATGAGGAGCCGGCTAAACAGAGTTGTGTCACCATGACAACATGATTGCGACAAGTTCCCTGCTCTCGCACACCCCCCACTTTCCATCTGGCCCTTCCAGTGACCAGGGAGTGCGAGTGCACAGTCTGATCACCAGGCAGAATGTTTGCAGTAGGATAAGGCTTCGGGACAGCGCTTACGCAATAGCCAGCTGGGCAGAACCCGGGGGAGTCCTTAGACAAGGGACTCTGGCGTCCTGGACGCGCCCTAGTTATATCCTGGGACGGAGGGAAGGCAAGAATAACAGGATGAGGAACCTAAAGAGATCAGGATGAACCATCCAAGCCCCAACTTTGCAACTGTTTCCTTCTCGAGAGCCCCAGCCTGAAGCTGCTGAGTCAGCCCAACACCTAGTCCCCCTAAATGACCAAGGATCACCCCCTGCCAACTGGAGAGAAAGCTTCTGCACTTCTTTCCAGCCCACGTACTGCCAAAGGGGGTCACAGACCCAACCCCAACCTCTTTCATGGGAGAAGCCCACGCTGCAGAGCCCAGCCCTCTGCCCAGAGCACACCCTTTGTCCTGGGCTCAGCCATCTCCCTGTCCCGGGTCCTCTCAGCCAGACCAGGTGCCCCGGACCCTGCCACCCTGACACAACCCCTGCCTGCCCTGCAGCCTGCCCTCCAGCAAGCACAATGAGGAGGCTGCGTGAACATCTGGCTGGGAGAGGCTCCCTGTGGCCCCTTAAACTCAACCTGCCAACTCGCCCTTTGCTCCTCCATCTACCTTCCTCCTCCTTTCTTTGTTGTTTTTTTTTTAATATATTTTTATTGATTTCAGAGAGGAAGGGAGAGGGAGAGAGAGATCAAAACATCAATGATGAGAGAGAATCACTGATCGGCTGCCTCCTGCATGCACCCTTTTGGGGATGGAGCCCGCAACACGGGCATATGCCTTGACTGGGAATCGAACCATGACCTCCTGGTTCATAAGTCAACGCTCAACCACTGAGCCACAAGGCTGGACTTGCCTCCTCCTTTCTTTTGGGACCTTGGCCTCATGCTAATGGCTGGAGAGGGGGTCTCCTCCTTCCCGATCCAGACGATAGTTAGCTCAAGAACCAGCAGGGCCAAGACCCAGCACATGTACACACACACACACACACACACACACACACGCACACACACGAACACACACGAATGAACGCAGATTCTTCTAGCTCTCAGCCAGAACCACCAGCCTTCCCTTCCTCAATGGGATCCAGCCTAGCTTCTCGGGCCCTCCCCTGCCTGTGGGCCTGGGTCCTGCCACTCTGCCCTCTCACAAGCAGCCACGGTCCCTCCTCTATGGGCTGCACGCCCGAGAGCCATGGTGGGGAAGGGAAGGGAGGAAGAACGATCAAGGATGAGGAGCATGACCCTCAGGTCCCCTGAGGTGAGGACAGAGAAAGGCAGCTCCCCTGGGGGGCTGGGAGCCTGGCAGGAAAAAGCATGCAAGGAGGGGAGGGGAGGCAAGCCCCCCACCAGAGACTACAGGACAGCTGGGGGTCAGCTGAGGACCTCTGGCCTGCTCCCCTGGAGATGGCTTGTGGGCAAACTTGACCAATAGCTGCCCTGGCTCTCCAAAAACACACTCTCGGGGAGGGCAACGCTGGCAGGCTTTTACACCCGTGGCCAAGGGACTCTCGCGTACATGGTTCCCTCCCCTAAGGCCAGAGCAGATGCGATTCTTTTCCAAGTCCCTGCATCCCAGACAAAGGGCCCCGTACCAAACCCTCCCTGGGCTGAGCCCCTCTCCCCTGCGCCAGCCTGTGGGCCCCGGACACTGGGATAACCTCCAGGGAGCGGTGAGCACAGGGTGTGTCCCACCAGAAGGATTTCCCAAGCGATGCTTGGACCCTGGTCCTGCTGACACCTGACTTTAGACTTCTAGCCTCCCGAACGAAGGCAATAAATGTCTGTTATTTCAAGACTCCCCCTACCCCCACCCCCCATTTGTGCTACTTGGTTACAGCAGCCCTAGGAAACAAACACACAGCTCTAGTCCGGCTTTGTAACTAGAGGCCCCAAACAAGGAGGATGAAATCCCTGCTTCAGCCTCGCACCCCTGCTGTGGTCAACTGGCCCCCCCTTGTCCTGTCCCACCTTCACAGCCAATGACATTCAAGCGCCAGCCACCCTCCCAAGGACAGCCAGCCCGCCCAGCTACTGGCTGGTACTGAGACAGGACGGTAAGAACTACAGCGTTCGATGCAATTCCAGCCCTTTCTCTGGCAAACGTCACACATGAGTAGGTGAGAGTGACACGAGTCTATCAAGGGGTAACCTTGAATCTGATGTAATTTTTATAAGTAAAGAGTAAATTATTAGCAGAGGTGGGACCCTCACTATTCTTTGTAACATCTTTCTAGCAGCCCACAGGACAGGAAGATTTTGACATGTACCACAGCAGTGAGACTGGAAAGTGCCCCTTCAACCAAGACAGCCAAATGCCCACCCGCAGCTCTAAGGACTCGGGGTCCAGGACCCCCACAGGGACGCACATGAGTGGGGGCTGTGATGGGAGTGGAGGAGGGGGAAGGAGGGCAGAGAGAAGGCTGAAGAGAGGAAGAGCATTCACTCAGCTAAGAGAAGGGTGGTAAGAACAGGCGTGAATGGACAGGACAGGAGCCCTCCTCCCGCCTAAGGGGGTCTAGGCACTGCCCACTCAGCATGCCTCCCACCTGGAACCACATGGCACTGAGCTCCTGTGCTCAGGGTTCCTTCCCCAGAGCCTGGGAGATCCTGGGAGGGTCAGGGAGGCCAGGAGAGGTGCTAAGTGGCTTTAGCCAAATGAGGTTCTAGCCACCTTGAGTGGCCAAATGCAAATCTCAGGAGGAAATGATCAGAGATCTTGGAGGGGAAGCTGAAAAACCAAAGGCAATTCACCCAAATGGGGCTGTTTATAGGGAACTGAACAGGCCCCCGGGGCGGGGGGGGGACCCCACCGTCAGCACCCAGGCATCCAGGGTCCTCACCTCCAGCCTCTGCCTCAGACCATCTGAGATCCTTGCAGCCATCATCCCTCACACATTTCTATGAAAATGCCCTACTCTATGAATCAAGAGATTCCTGGGTTCAAATCTGGCTCTTCTTGCTACCCCACTGTGTGACCTTGGTCACCTCACCTCTCTGCGTCCCAGTTCCTTCATCTACAGATGGGGTGACAATGTCCTAAGGAATTAAAAGTAATGGCTATGAAATGAAAAATAAAGTCCTATATAAATGTAGAACTTTATTATATTATTAGAATCATCATCTTTATTGTTATCACAGCTCATAAAATGGTGATCCGGTCTCCTTGTAGAGAGAGAGAAACAAGGGTCCAGGACTATTTAAATGTCTTTGAAAACATTTCTGGCATCTCAAATGAGCACCAATTCTAGCCCCAGGGATTTACACTCAGGATCATAACCGTCGGTTAATAATCAACAGGGAAAATACCTACTGTCTCCCACCCCCCGCCCCACGCCAGCCTCCCGCCAGCCACCACACTGGGCTCTGCTTTCTCTCACTTTCCAAACAGCCAAGCTAGAGAAATGAAGGCAGCTGGCCACTGCAAAGAGCTTTTGGGGAAAACCAAACCCAGAAGAATGGAAAACATCACTCACAACAACCAAAAGGCAGAATCACCCCAGTGCCCATTAGCCAACGGGTGGGTGAACACAGTGTGGTCCTTCTCCACGAGGGAATATTACTCAGCCATGAAAAGGAGAGGAACCGTGAGACCTGCCACAACGCAGACAAACCTCAAACATGGAACACTTACATGAAAGAAGCCAGAACAGGCAAATCCGGAGACAGAAGGTCGTTAGTGGCTGTGCAGAGCTGTGGGAGGAGGGAACAGGCAGTGACCACTCATGGGGTTGGGGGATATAGCGTGGGGTGGTACAATGTTCTGGAACTACACAGTGGTCACGGTTGTGCAATGTTGTGAATATACTGAAAACCAGTGAATTACCCACCTTAAAAGGGTAAATTTTATTACATATAAGTTGTATATCCACTTTTTAAAATATATTTTATTGATTTTTTACAGAGAGGAAGGGAGAGGGATAGAGAGTTAGAAACATTGATGAGAGAGAAACATCAATCAGCTGCCTCCTGCACGCCTCCCACTGGGGATGTGCCTGCAACCAAGGTACATGCCCTTGACCAGAATCGAACCTGGGACCCTTGAGTCCACAGGCCGATGCTCTATCCACTGAGCCAAACCGATCAGGGCTGTATCCACTTTTTAAAGGAAGGGGAGAGAAGGGGCTGACTGAGCTCCATGCTGTCATCCTGCCGTTTAACTTCTCCGGCTGCCTGTGGTGGCACGGGCCAGGCTGTGTGCCAGTCCTTGCTTGACGGTGATGCCTGAGCCGCTGAGCAGCGTCTCCTTACTTCTCTCCCTGTTGAAAGCAACATCTTGTATGTGAACTGCAGCTCAATAAAAATGAACGAAGGAAGGATGGAAAGAAGGAAAGAGGGAAAAGAGAGTTCCCAGCACTCTTAAGTGCGCACAGCAGAGCCATCCCCTCGGGGAGACTATTAGAGTTCTAACTGCACATTTCTGCATCCTATATAACCAACTGGACCATAAACAATAAGAGATGAAATAACATTGCCCTGACCAAGCAGCTCGGTGGGTTAGCGCGTCATCCTGACACACTAAGGTTGCGGGTTCAATCCCCAGTCAGGGCACATACAAAAATCAACCAATGAATGCATACGTAAGTGCAACAGCAAATGGATGTATCTGTGTGTGTGTGTGTGTGTGTGTGTGTGTCTAAAAATCAATAAATAAAATTTTTAAAGAAAATAAAATAGCATTAACATAATGTAAAAAAATAAAGAGCTTCAAGAGAAATCATCAGGCCTAACAGGTTTGGCTCAGTGGATAGAGCATCGGCCTATGGACTCAAGGGTCCCAGGTTCGATTCTGGTCAAGGGCATGTACCTGGGTTGTGGACACATCCCCAGTAGGGGGTATGCAAGAGGCAGCTGATTGATGTTTCTCTCCCATTGATGTTTCTAATTTCTCTGTCCCTCTCCTTTCCTCTCTGGAAAAAAAAAAATCAATAAAATATATTTTTTTAAAAAAAGAGAGAAATCATCATATGACACTGACACAACTGGTAGAGAAAGGAAATCAGAGGCCAGGATGATGACAAGCTGGACCCTCAGAGTCTTAGAAAAAACCTCAGCTTTCCCCTCTGCAGAATGGGCACGCTAACTCACAACTCCTATGAACTTCCAACTTTCCTGTACTGGACTCAGAAAAGTGTGCTCAGCTTCTCCATGTGACGAGTCTTAGACAGTTTTCGTGATGACTGAGAACTATGTGCTCACTGGGTGAGCTGGGCCAGGGGGATGGCTGAATGGACCAGGCTAGGTGGGGGCTGAGGGCCCACGTCCAGAGGAATCCACCTTGCTGCCTATAGAGACCCAGGGTCCAGTGGCACAATAACGAGCCCTCATCCTACCAGCCAGCAGTGCTGCAGCATCCCCGGGAGTGGGAAACATTCCAGAAGTTCCATCCATGTGTGCAGGACACCCTGGCAACAGGCTGGAGCAGAGGGCCAGGCTCGGGCCTCGAGGGAGGCAGGTAGACAGTCTGTGCAATGGATCAAAAGCACTGGCTTTACGGTCCAACAGGCTTGGGTTAGAATTCCAGCACCACCCCTGCGACCCCGATCAGCCACTTCACCTCTCTGCACCTCAGCTTCCTCATCGGCAAAATACCAGCACCTGACCGGGTGGTGCGATAAGGCCTGTAACAGGCTCTGCACAGTGCCTGGTCCTCAGCAAAAACGCAGGCCTGGTCGCCACTGTTACTGTTGCCAAGGCTGCTGTCAAGTGAGCTGGAAGGAGTGGGCATGACGGAGGGGCCAAGACACAATGCCAGCCAGAGGGTGGAGGGGAGGCAGGGATGGCTTTGAATCTGGGGAACACAGATGCCCACATACTGTGGACACTAAGCCTAGGAAGCATGGACAGGGGAGCACAGCCATTGTGTGGGGGCCCCCAGGTCCTGCACATACACAGACCCCCAAGGAGAGACCCGGAGGTGAAGACGTGAGTGTCCACCCTGGGGAGGGGGGCCCTGTGTGAGGAACACGAGCCCAGCAGAGCTGGCAGAGGGGTGGAGGGAGGAGAGGGGTAACGGGGATCAGGAATGAGGCTGCAGCAGGTGGAGGGAGAGCCTCCGATGCCCCTGGGAGACCCCGTGGGAAGCAGCAGGTGCTGCTCCCCTGTCGGCACTTGGCACATGGACTCTGGAGTCACATCCTATCCCCGTGCATATTTAGCATGGACCCTGGAGACTCGGAGCACCGCCTGGACCTTGGATAACTCAGAACCCCCCAGGGGATGCAAAACAGCAACCTTTCCCCCGCCACCGGGCACACCCAACCCCAGAGCTCAGACACAGAGGCCAGCAGCCCAACCACAAAGACTACAAGAACACTGAGGCGGAGAGGCGGACGGGCGGCACAGGTCCCAGGCCACCTCCGCAGGGTGTGCAGGAAGAGTAGTCACACACTAGAAGCCTGAGCGCCAGGGCCCTGTGTGCGGGGAGGGAAGGAGCAGGGGCCTGAGGGCTCTCGGGGTGCTCGGTAGGGAGTAGGCTGGTGGCAGAGGCCAGGGATGCAAAGGAGGTGTGCCAGGTGTGACTGGCCACCCCAGGCCATGGCCTGGGCATCCAGCTGTGGCTGCACGAGGGACCGAGGGAGGCAGCTCCAAAGGACATGCTGGCTTCTCTCTGGGTGTGACGGGGGAGGACGACACTGCCCTTCCCTGGAAAACCCTGAGTCCCTAAACTGGGTCAAGGATAGGAGAAAGGGCAGGCGCCAAGGGGAGCCAGGATACAGCAAGGTGGCCCGGCCCTGGTCCGTGGATGGCAAGACGAAGCCTCCTCCTGCATCAGGTCTCAGAGCTGATGGACCACCCTACACACACATGTGCACACACAGGAAAATCTCCACATGCCAAGAAAACAAGCCTTTGCTGGACAGACGACTGCTGGAACTGACGGATGCTGTTCACACCTGAGTATGCGGGGACTCCGAGGGGTTCAGTGTGGGCCTGAGGGTCACAAAGTCAAAACATTCCAGAGCTGGCTCTCAACCCTGAGGTCTCCAACTCCAACCCATGGCTCTTCCCGACACAATGACAAGGCCAGCTCCGCCTGGCCTCAGTGCCACGGCAGGATGTAAAGAGGGGACACGGATCAGCACCTTCTCGTGTCCTTTAAGCTTTAGTTCCCGGGGACAAGGTGGGCTGTGTGCCCTGGCGTGGGCGATGGCCCCTGTATGGCATGCGAGCATCCGAGAAGACAGTCAAGGCAGGAAAAGTGAAAATGAAAAAAACATCCTGAAGGCACAGCGCGCCCACATGAGAAGCCCATTTCCCAAACGTTACCTGCGGGTTATGGGTTAGGATGGGTCCAGAGTAAAGTGCATGAGCACATGGGGAAGGGAGGGCCAGGTCTCTCTGGGGATCAGCTAAGATAGACAGAGGAGTGGACAGCGGAGCTAGACCTGGAGGGAAAGGCCAGCAGCTGCCTGCGAGAGAGAAAGGAAAGGGGAGAGCCCTGGACAGTGTATTCAATGGTTAGAGTGTCAGGCATGCATTGATGGGTCCCAGGTTGGATTCTGGTCAAGGGCACATACCTGGGTTGCAGGTTCACCCCCAGCCCCAGCCACAGGTGGGAGGCAACCAATCCATGTATCTCTCACTTCAATGTTTCTCCCTCCCTCTCCCTCTCTCCCCCCCCCCCCCCCCCCCCCCCCCCCCCCCCCCCCCCCCCCCCCCCCCCCC